>OMNM01013390.1:1223-13850 GCA_900302745.1 Parablennius parvicornis | reverse complement strand
GTGAGGGATAAAATAAACTGTTACTGTGATGAAGATAACAAAGACGGCTGATCGTCGGCTAAAAACACGATGGAGAGAGCTGAACAACAAATTCAGTGTGTCAACAAATGAGCGCGCACACACACACACACACACACACACACACACACAATGGGTAACATATAAAGAGAAGCTTGGTACCAGGAGGCTGGCATTCTCTCGTCTAATCATTTTAAATGTCATCCGCCAGAGAATCTGCTTCCCACCAATAGGTGGAAACCAATGTGAGACACACACACAGATAAAAAGCCTCAATCCCATGAATGTGGCCACATTTCCTGAGCCGCTTAAAAGCTTGACTCACTTCACAAAGAGGTGATTTGACTCAATAGATACAAAGATTGGTTTTACTTTTTAATGAATGGTAAAAGCAATGTGACAGACAGACACTTGTCCAGGGTTTACTTTTGCTCCTGGTTAGCAAACAAAGGCTTCAGCTCTCCTGACATTATGGAAACAGAGAGTATTGCAGATGAATAGATCTTATATTTCTAGAACCATTTTCCACTGCTGAGACTTTTCTGTGGTCATATAAGTTATGTGCAATAATAAAAAATTGTATCCTCTGTGAGTTTGCAAAATAACTGTTCTACAGGAATTAGATCGGCCATGTCATTTTAATTTTACAGTGATTAAATATCAAAACAAAGGCTGAAATGACAGTGTTTTTCTCTAGTCAGCTCATATCTGTATCGAACACAAGAAGAAAACAACTCAGAAACGAAACAATTTCCCAAATTGGAATCAAGCAGAAAGGTCAATGAAGAACAAAGAAGGTCTAAATGCCTCATGAAGAAGTTTGGTCTGGTGTCAGGTTAACACTGTTTACTGCAATTCGAACTACACATTACTATAACATGTGAAATTGTTTCACTGAGAGTTTATTTCCCATTGTTCTAAGTCACAGAAGTGAACCTGGGCGTGTCAGCAGCATTTTCACAGTTGAAGTATGCCCCGTCATTCTTACCTGGGCGTGCGTGAGTGCATGTGCGTTCAAGTTCTTAAGGTGTGGCTGCTGGCTTGAGTGAGAACTCACCAAACTGGTTTCACATCTTTAAACACCCTACTCAGCCTTAAGACATTTTCCTTTATTTAAAATTGCCTCTGATTTGTTAAAACATACTTCTTCAACCATAAAAATTTGACTTTTTGCTGGACTTATTTTATACTGTGACCTGCGCACTGTCACAGTGGATACGGTCTCTGTCTTTAAATGGGTTACAAGCTTGAAGTCTTGGTCTCAAGGGAAAACATGTGACAAGGCAAAAATAGTAGCTTCAGTCTGTCCCTTCGGAAAACCACCAGAATGCAGAGATAGTGAAGCCTATCGGGCAAGATATACTGAAAGAGTATTCATTCAGTATTCAGTATTCATTCAGTTTGTGATGTGAAAATAATCAGTTAACAATTTGTAATTGGCTGAGTTTACATTGTACTGCATCCAGGTCTGGTGCATCCTACAATATCAACTCAAGGCTAAAAATCCTTTCCAGTCTTAGTCACTGAGATAAGAGGCATGTGCTATTTCTGAATCTTGCAGTCTACAGTTAAACAAAGACAAAACTTCATCTAAACCTGTCAGACATGTTGAAGACCCAATTGCAGCTCCAGTAAAAAACAGAGTTTGTGTTTGCTTGATAATATGAACTTTAACAGAGGAGACTGTGATGCGTTTCTGGCTCCAAGCTGATGATTAAAAAGTGACACAGATCATTTAGTACAAACCCACTATTAGCCAAGTGACTATACTTTCAAATTTCAGGCAGACAGTCTCACACACACTCACATACTCAGTTTTAGAATCACTAATTATCTTCATATGCATAGACAGAAGAAACACGCCTCCTGTAGAAGTGCAATTAAGGGTCATGAATGAACCTCACATATTTTTGTTTGGTTTTTTTAACTGTGGGATTAAATGGAGTATCTGGAATAAACCTATGCACACACAGGGATGAAAAGAAAATGAAAATGCCACAGAGAAAGGCATAGCCCAGATTTGAACCTAAAAAATTTTTTTTCCAAGGGGATTAATAGAGTATGATTAGTTAGTTACTTCAGTTTATTGAAATAATAATTACGAAAAAAACAATTTCATTTGCTTGAATTGATGGAATCGTTGATATGAAGAGCCACACGGGGGTGTTTATGACACTAATTTACTTCATCTTTCGATCTTAAATCTTGTAATTATTACTTCAGAGGGCAGTGAGCGCGTGTTCTCCATAAACTACATCTCCCAAGCTGCTCCGCGGTTCCGTTGTCGTAGTAACCTTGACGTCAGCCGCTGCCGTGATTGGAAGGAAACCCCGTGGACTGCGTTCAGTCGGACAGGCTGAGAGTCAGCTGTAGTTTGGTACGCCGACGTCTGCAAGTACACAGGTACGGAACGACTTTAATCTTTACAGATAATCTCACTTTAACTGAAGACAGTCTACCGTAAGTGTTTGAAGATTATAATGATTCCAGTTATGTGTCCTTATTGACTACCGGGCTCTCGGGGCGACGCTCCACTATGAAGAACAATAGCCGCGCTTAGCTAACGTGAGGCTGTGGGATCCGTCTAATGGCTGAGTTCAGTGGGGACTAGCAGCCGGAGAAGGCGTGTCAGTGCGGAAGGTTTGGAGCTCTGAAACGATCCTCCACACTCAACTCCAATCTTAAATCTAATTAAAGTCAATTCATGAAGTGGGTTTTAGCTGTCATTCAAACATTTATGTTGCAGACGCGGTCATCTTGTGAATAATAGCAACACCCGGTGACGTGATTTATCCACGTTTTTGCTGCTGGCGTTGCCCTCACAATGCAATCATGTTATATAAAACGTGGGTATTATTTTTTTTCTTTTCTTCTGGCTTTTAATCCACAATTGGTAGAAAACATTGTATGATCGCCACCAGTCGGAGAGCTAACCAATTAAGAGGCACACCTTCGTTATAAAGGGGCCAATCGAGCAGGATTGTGTTCTTCAATTTGAGATAATTACTCAACTGTGAAAATCTTGATTATTTACACAGTATTGACTTCATGGTAAGAATGAAGGTTTACATAACCGCCCGTCTGTTCGTTCCCACCGTTCTCGTGGTGCGCTTGTCTTTCAGGAAATAGTCGGCACCATGTTGGAAACAGGCGCTCAGCTCAAAAACAGATTATTATGATTTGGGAATCTGGTTTCTAATATGCATTTTTAATTGTGGTTTCGGTGATTAATTTGTTTTTGTCCGTGTAGTTTTAAAAACAAGTGAGATTGTGAGAGGCGGTTCGCCACGTTCAGCCGCGCCTTACTGCGCTCACGCTGCTTCCGCTTGTTGTGCAAACCACAGGTAGACAGAAGGGTGTGGTGAGTCTCTCTCTCTCTCTCTCTCTCTCTCTCTCTCTCTCTCTCTGTCTGTGCCTGCCTCTCTCTACCCTGCAGGCGTCTCTCTCACTATGGATCAGGTTCTTCCTGCATGTCTTTATCGTTACTGAAGCGCGAAATTCTTTACCCGTTAACATCCCACTGAAACCATGTAACTTAAAAAGCTTGCACACCTACATGCATGCTGGAAACCACGTGGAGCTTCAGTGGAGACGTGTATATCTATTAGTGGAATCTTAACGCAATTAGAAGTCATGTAATTGCTAGTTTTCTCTGTGAAGATGTTGCCCTTTGTTGTGGTTTGGACCACAGTTATGTGAACTACCACCACGCCAGCTTTCGATACCAGAGTGCACTCTGTGCATTAGTAAAGTATTTGCTTTTGAAAGGTTCACTGAGAGCAAAACATGTGGTAGACCAGTATAACTCATTCAGCTTGATTGCGATTTGCATCAAATCCTTGTAGTTGCATCACATTCTGAAAGTGTTGATTTTTCAAATAACAATGTGAAATTATCTTTGTTTGAAAGTATTATTTGAAATCATCTTTGTCAAGGTGACTCACCAGACCGGTGTTGGGGGGAAAATGTCTCAGATTGAGTTGTTCTTCATATGTAGCAACAGGGATGTCAAGGAAATGTAGTTTCACAATCAAAAAAGTAGCTAGCTTTCACTGCGGTTAAGTTCTTGGCATGATTGTGAGTGGTTACCTGACCTAAACAGAGCAACTCACAGTGGATGCATTACAAATAAGGATTCTTTTCAGACAACTTTGAGACATTGCAGTTGTTTTTGTTTACTTTTCTACATCATCCTGCAGGTGAAGTTGGGCCTCTGTAGGTTTCATGCATCTGCAAGTAGATAATATACTTCTTTCAAAACATTTCCCAGATATGAAATCATTTTAACTTCCTTCCTTAAGGTTTTGTAATGCTTTTGCTCAATATTTATTGCAGGGGTATTTTGAATGCCGTCTTTGCCGCCAGTGTTAAAATGTGTCCACAAGGAAAGTGACAAAGCTGCTACACTTTTGTCAGGGTTGTGAGACTTTTGGCCTCTCAAATTAACCGTTGCCAAATCCACATAACATCCTCTCCTCAGTTGTTCTTTCGCCTGCTTTATGTAGATGTGTTAACGCGCACTGTCAGTATGATATTTGATATACTTTTAAACGATTTACATTAAAAAGTCAGAGCCTATTATGTGTCCAGTACACAGATTGATGGTTGAAGAAGTGAAGATTTTATTTTCCTCAGTTTTAACTCTTCATTGGTTTGTTATCTGAGAGAAATTCTTTTTTTTTTCTTCAGATTTTGAACATGTCGCAGAATGTGGACTGGTGGAAAAAGTGTTTGATCCTTTAAAAGCCCTCTGGTTATTTCAGTGGGTCAGTCGGATGTCGGCTGTAGAAGCAGTGATGAGTGTTGAGGTTTACATGGGCATCTTTTACATAGTGAAGTGGGAGGAGGGCTGACGTCACAGTACAGCGCCCAACAGTGTCACTGGTCAATTCAAAGCACCAGAAGTACTTTGAATCTAACAAGCAGCTTATGTTCGGACCCTCATCGCTTCATGTATTATCATTTTACCTGCATGGTCTTTAATTCTTTCTTCATTCTATATTAAACCGCTCAAGCAACTCCAATCCAAGTTACAGGTATTTTTGCATTAGTATTTTTAACTTATGGCCATTAAGATCATATTTTTATGTAATTCACCATTGAGTTTGATGAAGTATTTTTTTAATGCATATACATGTGTGAGACACAAAATGATAGGTGATACAGCAGACCAACACATTTTTATTTGGAGGATCATCTTAATAACCTGGTATCGTACCAGGATGGCATTTCATCTGATCTTGTAACTGAATAACAAACATAATTTGCTTTTCATGGTTGATAACTTGGTCTGTTGAAGACTGATTCTTTTCATGTCATTTCCATGAAATCCTCACTTTTATGTTATGTCTGTTATGCACTGACATCTAGTCGTCGAACGTGTTTAGCAGATTTTTGATAAATTAGTCTAATAACTGGCCAAACTACAAAGAAAATGTGAATCATAATTTGGAAGTTTGAGTAAATGTCAACAAGAACATTTTTTTAATCACATCAAAGAGACATTTAAACAATTTTTTATATCATCACGTCATGTTGCTGTTTTATTTGTGTTTTATGCGAGTGAATGAAAAGTCTATAAAATTGTGACGTTTGAATTTTGAGAAGAAAAATCATAATATATTTGTAAACAATCTTTATCTCGCTTATTTCTCTGGTGTAATGCAGATTCACAGTTTTAACCTACATATGATTATATACAAGATTTCAATTAAAAGCTAAGAAGCGTGAGAACGATCGACCTTTGGCTAAGCCCCACCCACCTCAGTGACTTTTGCTAACTCAGACAAGTCATCACGGCTGACTCCATGTTTACGTGGCAGCGGTCAGGCGCCAGACTGCACTTAGCCGCCTAGCTCATGTCATTTGTGTGTTTGCTCGTACACGGCGATTAACATCAAATCAAGCGATTTGCATGAGATTGTTTTGGGGGGTTTAATCAGCCTTTTCATTTTGAGGAGTTTGAAGTGTTCTGAATGTTGATCTATGTTAGCGGCTGTTTTACAGGGGATCTGATCATCTCTCCAGCAGAGAGAGTGGATGAGGTGTAGCTGGGCGTAACGCACCAGGAACTACAAGAAAACCACCTAATGGCCTTCAGTTGCACTTAGTGTTGCAAGAAGGAGCAAAGATGGTGTAAATATTTAGAGCACCTCAGGGCACAGCTGTTGGTGTAATTACAATGGATCCAAGAGTTTTTCTATGTGCTACAGAGTAATAAAAAACATTTTCCCTTGCTTTTTGATTTCTGACCTCCAGTGTAGCCATGTCTGACGATAAAGACAATCTGGTGATTTACGCCAAGTTTGCGGAGCAAACTGAGCGTTACGAGGACATGGCCGAGTACATGAAGAAAATGACGGAAGGCAGTGCCGAGCTGTGCAACGAGGAGCGTAACCTGCTGTCGGTAGCCTACAAGAACGTCGTGGGAGCCCGCCGGTCCTCCTGGCGCGTGATTTCCAGCATCGAGCACAACAACGAGGACGAGTCGAAAAAAGAGCTGGCCAAGTTGTACAAGAGAAAAGTGGAGGAGGAGCTGACCAAAATCTGCAACGATGTGCTGGTAAGCCCTTAGATTTGACAATATGAGGGACTTGAGGTGAGTCGTCGTGTAAATTGCGCTCAAGTCTGTCAGCGAATCTGAGCATAGCTTCTCTCCTTCGGTTGGCCCTCATGACTTCAGAGTTTAAAACAACAGAAATGTCCATCAGAGTGAAATACGTGGTCCATGAGCCGTCCTCATGTTTACTGTGTTAGTTGCGGCAGTGTGTCATGGAGCGTCACACTAGCTTTCCCATGAGCAGCAGGAACGGGGCGTTAAGTGGAGCATGCCCGAGCTGCCTTCTCCGCGTGACCTACATCTCGAGCAGAAGCTCATCAGGAGTTCAGCAGCGCGGCTCCCTCTTCTCTCTCCACCCCCTCTGTCTTTCGATTGCGTTCCCTTCCCCTCTCTTTTCCGCCGTCCTTTCCCTCTCAACCTTTGCTCCTCACTCATCTGTTCAGCCCATCTTGTTCTCCTCCCCCCACGCTTTAATGTCATGTGCATCCTCCCTCCCTGGGCTTTAAAGCAGCTGTTATGTAGCACAGCTGGGATGACGGCAGCTTCGTCTAGAGCAACGCTGCTGATGTTGACTGGAATACATTGAGAGAACAGTCACTGAGTCTCTTCTGTTTCCTACCACAGGAGCTCCTGGACAAACATCTCATTGCCAATGCCACGACAGCCGAGAGTAAAGTATTTTACCTGAAAATGAAAGGAGATTACTACCGCTACCTGGCTGAGGTGGCTTCAGATGAAAAGAAAGGCGGTGAGTGGGTGTCCACAGGATTATCATTAAATCTTAATCCCACCTTGTGTTGACTCATTCACTTTATAGTATCTTGACCTATTTTACCGACTAATTATAAGACTGAGGTCAGTCAGGACATGCACAGCCTTGACACCGTTTTCACATTTCAAGTGAAAACTCAACATTCAGTTTACACGGCGACGGTGCTCAGAGCCACTGAAAAGACTCGCATGATGGAACTTTTTAAAATGCCTTGTCTCCGTGGAAGTGACTGAAAATCTTTCCTGAACATGTTTGGGCTGAGTGTACAGCGGAAGAACGGCGACCGCACATACGCACCACGGTCGTAGTAAATAGTTCTGCGCCTGTGCAAGTAGATGGACAATAACATTGTTTCCTTCAGAGTGTCACGACTCTCAGTCCATGTTCTCCTGGGACTCGGTGGTTTTAGAGTCGAGTCACCCAGAATAGCAACCCAACTTTATCATCTGTCCACTAGAATGACCGTTTACTCGGCATCGTTAATGTTTATAGCGAATTGTTCTCTTTGTGCATGTCTGTGGTTTCATTACAAAAACACCACAGCGCCAGCTCATGGCCTGGTATGCTAGCTACACCGTTTTCAGCGGTTCTGCCTTCTGTAAACGAACATTTTCAAAGTGCTGCTAGGTAAACGTGAAACTTTAGTGAAATGAAAATGATGCATTTTTACTTGAAACATTGTTACTTTAGTCTTTATCCGGTTACCGTCATGTTGAAGAGGTATTGTTTCTGCGACGACGGGTGGTCACAATAATAGTAACTGGGGAGCAAGTCGGTAACCCAGAGGTTGAACCATGGACAGTGTTTATAGTCAGCTAACTTGGCGCTAACGCTTTTAGTCGCACTAATGAAATAATTCAGCTTCTCACAATGACTGATTCTGAAATCATTGTCTGCAGCCGAATAACTAGCACGTCACCCATCTCTGGTCTTGACTGTGAAGCCGCTGTGAATTAAATTTCCATGCGAAGATGAACTGATGTGCTCCTGTTTGTTAGTTCATTGATGGATTTTTGAGTGGTGTTGATCTTCTAATCAAACTTGACACGAGCTCAGACTATATTGAAGCATGGACTGACATCTTGCTCATGACTCTTGATGCTCTGCGATTGACTGCTGTTTTATGTAAAATCACCTTTCAGGTTTGTCGTATGTGCCGTGGTTGACTCGGTCATTGAAGCAGAAAATATCACCTCTTCCTGGTCGATGTTTTCTTTAGCACCCCGAGAGATCCACCTTCCACCGGCTCTTTAGCATTGACTGGCTCTAGGTGAAGATGATTTACAATTTGTTTTATTATTCCTTAACAAGTTCCTCTCCTCTTTTGCATCATTTCTCTAATTCCAGAGACTGTTGACCAGTCGCAGGAGGCCTACACTGCAGCTTTCAAAATCGCCAAAGACGAAATGCAGCCGACGCACCCGATCCGCCTCGGTCTCGCCCTTAATTTTTCCGTGTTCTACTACGAGATAAAAAATTCCCCTGAGGAAGCCTGCGGACTGGCCAAGCAGGCAAGTCCCCGTGACTATTGTTGTTTTTTTTTTTTTTTTTTTTTTTCTTTCCTAGTATTTGTGGGATCTTTTGGTGGTGTTTTTTTTCCAGCATTTAACAATGTTTCTGGTGTCCTGCAGGCTTTTGATGACGCTATTTCGGAGCTGGACACACTGAATGAAGACTCGTACAAAGACAGTACACTCATCATGCAGCTATTGAGAGACAACTTGACGGTAAGTCGGAGCTTGTAAACATCAACTAACCAAAGTCACGTTCTTCAATTTAGACCTCGATTACACGTCTCAAGTATAAACATTGTTTTTGTGCTTTTTTTTTTTTTTTTTGCATTTACACTGCAATGTTTTGAAAATGATGTCCATTTATACAGACTGGCAGAAATGCTAAAAAACAATGTAATTTTCATGTTGGGCCACTTTTTGCATAGTTTGCCTTTGTAATGAACCAACACACACATACACGCACAGAACAAGAGGCTACTTGTTTACCCCTGTTTCCATGGGAACAGTCGGAGCGTTTTCAAAGAGTTCCCAATTGGGAGCCATTTTTGTTGGCTCTGAGCACCGTTGTGTAAACGGACTCTCAAAACGCTGCAAAAGTTTTCCATTTTCCCTGAAACATTCGGGACCCTAGATGTTCCCACGTTGTCGTCATACGACCAACTTGATTTCCACGTAATTCTTTCAAAAGAGTTAGTTTAGTCTCAACAATACTTGCTGAATTTTTAGGTTATTTGGATCAATCAATATTTAGTTAAATTGTTAATCTGAATGGAAATTTATTCACAACATTGTGAATGTTAATCAATATGCCATGGTACATATATTGAGACTATGGCTCTTACCGAGTAGCCATGCACCTGAAAGTCAAAAACATTATTTCTTCTTTTAGAAACGTCACCAAACGTGAACTTGTCAACTGTATCTCAGCTTATTGCGACATAATCCAAAGGAGAAGGAAGGTGTATTTATTGATGTGAATCTAGATTAGCGGGTTATTCATTGCTCAAACCCTGAGAGGAGGGATGATGGAGTGGTGTGCTGTCTTGGCTTTGGGAGGAGTTTGCAGCTCTCTGGATGAATCTGTTCAAAATGAGCTCATGTCTGTGTTCCTGACCCTCCTCTTCCTCCTCTTCCTCTTCCTCCTCAGCTGTGGAACTCTGACGTTCAGCCCGATGAAGCAGAACCGCAGCAGAATTGAGCCGGGCCCCCTTTCGTTCATCCCTGTCTGCCTGCCATTGTCCAAGCTATCCTTCATCACGGTCACCAACACCGACACCACCTCATCATCACTCCATCCATTTTTCTTTTTCTGTCTGTCCCCCAGCTCTCTTCGTCCTCCATCAGTTCACTATTCTTCTCTTGTAACTGTGGAAACGGGGGGGGGGCAGGTTGATGAGTGACTCCAGTCGGGGACCTTTGACCTTTCTGTTTGGGAGTAATAGTGGAGTCACATTATTCTGGTGGTGGGTGAGTGGCCAAATGAGAAGGACGAGACATAAAAGAGTCAACCTGTATGTTTCCTGCTTGTCTGAATGGTCCTGTTTGGGAGGTTTCACTGAACCAGCAGCCGGCTCTCGCCCGAGGAGTCTGTACTTAGAGCGAGGACAGGAGGTGTAACGGGGAGCGCTGGAGATGGAAGACCAGAGATTACATTCCATTTACTCTGTTGCTCAACTTTCTACTCATTATGTTTTGTTTTTTTGTTTGGGCTTTTTATTTGGGGGGGTGACCTGCTTTTTGTACTTGTGTATTAATTACGAGGTATGAAAAACTTTGAAGAACAGAAGAGCACACAACCTTGTATTGTTGCTGTTTTGTACGAGCACAGCAGTAAAAACAATCCCACCTGCTTCTCTAGTTACTGGTTTTTCAAATTACAAATGTATTTGTTTTGTCTGTCTTTTTAATACTTGCCTGAACTGCATGTTGGGAGAAGGAAGCTTGTGGAGGAGGAAAGTCGTCATAGGGCTGGTTAGCTTTGTTGTCTTTTTCATACAGAATACCTGAGCATAACTGTTATTTGGGGGGAAAAACATGTAATTTCATGTAAGTGGAATAAAAAATATTTAAAGTTTCACTGTCTGTGTGTTGATTTCTTCACATCACCACTGTGGTTTTCAGATTAGTCAGAGCTTCATGAAGGATGACTCACATTGAGGTGGAGGCTGGAAGCAGAAAGAAGCTGATCACTCGTGAGTCTCCTTCAACAGCATGATGGACATTAACTGGAGGAGGAAGTACAGAGCACCTCCTGCACACTCCATGTCCAATGTGATTCAGCAATGGGTTTCAGATGAGCTTCGCAGCCACTGCTTGAAGATGAGGGAGAAGGTTTGGAAAGAATTTTGGTCTCCTGGGTGTGTCTGGCCTGCTGCTGTGACGACTTGCAAGCGCACAACCGCCGCAGAGGAATGACTGACGAGCTGCTGAGTCTGCTGCACCAAGCCCTCCAGTCCACGCTGTCCGTGACATAGCCCAGGAAACTTGGTCTTCTCAGTGGAAATAAAGCCCAAAAGCTTGTTTTAAGCTTGTAATGAAAAACAGGATTGGAGCTTTTCCTTGTCATGCTGCAGGGTTGTGATTAATGCTCTTTACCACCTCCTGCAGGCCTCACCAAAGAAGAGCAAGATTACTGTAATACTGTAACAATCTGTGCTGTTTAGTGCATAGACATTACAAAGAATGGAAGCTGCATCGACCGCTACTACCTATTAGCTCTGACGAGCCGTGGCGCCGCCATCATGGTCCGGTCGTCCACTCTGCTCAGTGTTACCTGTTTGGCTGGAGCAATCAGGTGTCAGCAAAGGTCAAATATAACTCACTGAATACTTAACTGATTTTCAAGTGGTGTTTTCTGCAAACGTCATACATGCAGGTCTGATACTGGACACGTGGTTTTGGTGTATTATGATATTCATAAACAATAATAGAATGTTCTGATTTGTGATATATGAGGAAAACACAATAGACACACACACACATAAACGCTAATATGTGATGGCGAAACAAGCAGATTATGCACTACTCAATGCTAAACTAAAAAATAATATGCACAACAGATGAGTGACTTGTCTATTGTGTTGGGGCAGCCGGCCAATAGAGGGCGCCACAAATGCACCCAAACAAAAATGAGTTCAGAATTTTTGCAGATGTCTCCTGGTTTGTTAATTTTTTTAAACGTTTAGATATGATCATATTTACTAATGAGTGAAACTCCAACAGCTTAAAAAAGCAGTTTATTTTGCAGTTTGTTTTTGAGGTTTCTTTCTAATCATTCTAAAATACTTTGAAGAATGGATTGTTGTGTTGTTTGAAAATATACCTGATATTCCTTTGGTTTTCTCGAAACTCAGACTGTCACTTCAAGTGAACCAGCCTCAAAACACGTTGATTTTCTAAAAAGGACGAATGTTTAAAAAAAAACTAAAAATGTTTATCACTGGTTTATAAATGCACTGTATTTAAATGAAGTTAACACTGACGGAAATAGAATAATAATGAAGAGCTCGTCCTAAGAAATGTATCAGAAAAAAATCTAGATTCTTTTATTCTTAGATTTGTTGGTTTATTTATGCTATATATACCGAAACACAAAAAAAGAATTAAGTTCAAGTTTTGCATTCACACACATTAATTCAGACAGTGCATCCCTTCCCAATATACATGTCCACACACAAATCCTACATAGAAATAAAAATATACCAACAATCACCGTGTTCAGTCCTGTTGACAGTGTAAGTAGTCCAACACTCTTGGTTCAGAAG
>OMNM01013383.1:4204-27601 GCA_900302745.1 Parablennius parvicornis | reverse complement strand
CCCCCCCCGCCTCTGTTCAATGCGTCTGTACCCACCTTCGTCACGGTGCCCCTGCTCACTCACGTTATCCGTATTGCTGGTGTCAGTCAGAGACGTCGCACTTGCAAACACACTATTATCAGTGTGACCTGGTGTGCACTTCAAACACGTTCAGAGGTCACACCGCAAGACAAGACAAAGTTTTCAATCAACAGTCAACAGCGATCTTTCATAGTCTCTTGATAACCCGTTAAAGACACCTGCATCTGCACAGAGGCACGTTGTGTCACAACATGCTTGGTGAACATGTTTTCGCAGGCAGCACGGCTCCTCCCAACCGTCGTGCAACTTTCTCTTCCTCCAACTCTCACACGCAGTCTGCCTTCTCCCCCTCCAGGCCTCCCTCCTCTCTCTTTGTCATCCACCTTTACCCATGGGAGGCAATTACTGTTTTCCCCTGGACTCAAACTAATTAGCTTAAAATTCCCTCAAATAAATAAAGCATTTGGCGCGCGAGTGTGCGTGTTTACACTGTTTGTGCACCTATGTGCATGTGCTTGTGCGTAAATGAGTGGAAAATGAAGCTGAATATATAAATACTAATATGGCACAGATTTAGGCGAGGCTCAAGCCTATTAGAGTCTGGCACTAATGGAATAATACTGAGAAAAAAAAGATGCTGAACCATGCTCGTGCAGACATGCACATACGTACACACATGGATGCTCAGTATCGATAAAATGCATGGGCATATTAATCGACGGCTTAATTGTGATGAAACAAGAAAAATTAACACATGCACACAAAGAGAAGCCTGAAAGCTCATTTTGCTCCAGTTGCAGTAATACAAAGCCAGTAATACCAGGCAGTTGTGTTACAAATACATCTGTACAATTCATTTTTGATGTCTCATTGATATAAACAGTCAACAATAACACATTATTAAAAGTAGTATATGAAAGTAGTTTCAACCAGCACAAACACACATGTGCAGGTGGGTCTGTCCAGCAAGAAGACTAACTTATCACCCAACAGGCTTTTGCAAAAGCCAGTAAATCGAATGCACATAAGGAGGTAATAACCCTACTTATCTGGGCTGTGGTATGAAAAATTCAGGAGCAAAAAAATGCAATAAAAAAGACAGTATTTGAGACCTGACATACACCAATGAGGGAAAACAAGATTTTCAGGGTTATATTTCACTTGCAGTCTTGAGCTTTTCTCAGCATTCAGCCCACGCATACCAGGCGTACGTATCACACATATACAAAAACACTTGCACACCCGAGTAATACCTGTGAGAAAGAAAAAAAAAAAAGCACACCTATAAGTTTAAAGGATCCACTTAAGCACAGGCATGCACATACACACCAAGGGGTGTGCAAATAATTCTTGATTCATTGATTCCTCCAGAGGAACATGGGGTTACTCTTAGTAATAGCACTGATTCTCTGTTGCAAAAATGAACAACACACACACACACACACACACACACACACATACAGTAGCACCCTGGTGGAGGGGGAGAGCATGTCCCATTTTTTAATAACAAAAAAGCTCTGGGGACCTATGTGTGTTGATAGCTAAATGACACTTACAGGTTGATGTGCTATGGATGTGGCAGGGAAAAATACAGGCTGCCAGACACAAGGGGAGGGAGGCCAGGCCTACATAGGGAATTCATGCAGCAATGAGGAGCTGATTAAAGTGCCTGGCAGAAAAACTGGCAGAGCTGCACAACTAGACACAGTAGATCAGGGCGAGCCAGGGAATCTGACTTTGCAGAGTAACAATACTAATCCTCGCAGGCACAAATATTGTGTCTTAATAGTCCGTGCTTTAACCGTGCAACTAAAATAACATTTTAACTTCTAATGATTTGAGTGATTAACCCACATTAAGACATATTTTAAAGGGCTCGTGTAATTGATTATCAAAAGCTCCATACCTGTTGGAATATTTCCAGCAGGCCTTGTACGCTTGCAGCAATTCCTAATCTGAATAAATTATACATTTATAGGAAATATTTGCAGGTAAAACTCCCATTAGAATATGGAAATGCAAAGTTATGACTTTGTGTGCGGAACCATACAGTCAAAAGTAAATTAAGCAGCTGAAATTTCAGTGTCAAATTAAAACTACAATGCAGGAAAAGCAGACCATGTTTTTTAATGACTGTTAACATGCATAAAAACCACTTTAGCAACAGAATACCCTGAATTGGAAATACCCACTTCACTGCAGTCCTTTACACAGCAAGCCTTCCTATTGCTCCTAATAGAGGCAGATCTCTTTCACTGAATTAATGACAGTACTTGCAAACGTAAGACGTAATTTATCTATTTTTATCAAGTCAGACTGTAACCCTCAGGGGGAAGAAACGGCAAGGGCTCAATTTCACACAACAAAGGCAATATATTTAATGAATGATGCTTTTGTTTAGCGCTCCTCTTGTACCTAAATGGATCACAGAGGAAGAGATGCCATTGCGATCATCAGACTTCACTTCAGGATGACAGTGATTGATCAAGCTTGCACATGATACATGTGCTTTTACATAATTAATAAAAACAGCACATCAGAAAGCAGAAAATCAGTTTGTTGTTCTTCATTTTTTTTTCCAGCAGGGAATTGTTAAAGTAAATGTGAACAGATAACTCATTGCGAAAGAGCATGAGCAGTGCTGCAGGCCAAACACCACACTGAAGTTTGTATATAGTCTGGCCATAAAGTGATAAAGGTCTTGTTAATGGCTGCTAAGGGTGAATGGGATTATCATTTTAAAAGATGTTATAGTGTTGATCAATTTCCCGGGGAAAAAAAGAAAAACTTACATACATTTATATTTCTGGACAACAACAGCACTGTGAATCCATTGAGGATTGTGTAGCTCAAATAGATACCCACACTTAATATCACCACAGTCCTCTGAGAACCAACCTGCGAGAAAACTGTAAAAAGCTCCAAGCACAACAGGCATCATACTTAATTACGGTTGCTATTCAACTGATGTGTGTGTCTATTAGTTTGCTTCAGACGTTTGTGTGGAGCAGCGGGACACTTGATAAAAGACCCATCCAGCAAGCCCATATACTGTGCTATGTTGGGTATTGCAGCAGAGACCATAAAGTGTATTGATGCAGAGAGCTGAAAAAAAAAAAAAAAAAAACGTTGCCCACAGCAAAGTAGACAATGTGTACATGTCCACTACGTGTACAAATAGAATGTCTATGTGTTGTGATTGTGGGAGGGGAAAAAAAGGAGGTGCGGTGATTTTGTTCGGTGGTGACAATGTGCATTACTCATATCTGATTATAAGATGGTGAGGCAGGAGTTGGAGTGATGGGGAGGCAGGAAAAGGGAATACAATCAATGAATACAAGGCAAGGGAAAATCAAGAGTGTGTGTGTGTGTGTGTTTGTGTGTGTGTGTGTGGGTGTGTGTATTCTCGACTGTTGTGGGGATCAAAGCCTGATTACACATTCACATTATAGAACTTGGTCTCCCTAGTGGGGCCAAAGCACAGGAGCCACGAAAAATTATTAAAGTTTTAGATGATGACATGTTAAAAGATGAAGACCAGGCTTTGGTCATGGTTATTAACCCCTTGTAGCATGTTGTCGCAAATTTGTTCAAGCTCATGGTGTATTTGGTCTCTAGTTGGCATTATAGTGTGAATGGTTGTTAGATATTTTCTGGCGTCAATGCTCAAACCACAACCTTAACACAAATTTATATCTATTCGATGCTCTACAGACAATTTAACAATCTCCACTAAATTTGGCATCAGCTTGAAAGCAAAAACACAAACAATTATTTGTTTTCTATAATTGTGAATAAATCCAGGCGCCAAGGGCTTAAGAGCCCGTGTTAGGCAAGTTGATTAGTGATGGAGGTCAATACAATGTGCCCTGAAGGAATGAAAGTATGCGTTTGTACACGAGCGTGTGCGTGCCCCCCCCCCTTTTTTTCCATCCTCTTCCTTCCACCAGTTCCATCCCTGCCCCCCGCATATACATCTCCATGGAGACTGCCGCCTGGCAACAGCTGGAGGAGATCCAGTTGCCGCGACGACACTAACGCCCAACAGTAAGGAGCAGTGATGTCACCGGGTGACCAGAATGGACAGACTGTTACAGGGCAGGCCGCGTGATGAGCTCTGTGAGAGTTAAACACTCGTCTTCTCCTTTATCGCTGCCATCTATCAACCATTGCTCCCGTTCGGTGACAGATTCTCTCCGTTGTTCATCTTCATTAGAGGTGTTTCTGTGCCGTCTTTGTTCATCTCTCTTTCACTGACCCACGCTCATCGTGTCTCACTATTCCTTTTTTATTCCGCTCCTTTAATTTGTCTCTCTGTTCTGTTATCTTTTTCCACTTTTTCCCTTACTCATTGGCCTCTCTTGCCCTCTTTTCTGCTTTCATCAGTTCGGTTCAACTCAAGGAGCTTTAATTGCCTTTTAATGTGCTCTTCACTTAAAAACACAAACACACTGGTGAGATGTATCTCAAATTAGATTACCCAAACAAGACTACATGTCTCGTACTATAAAATCATCATTATACCAACAAATGCAAGCATGGCATGTCTGTATTTAAACCTTTTCTTCATGGGCTATGAAGGAGCATCCCACTATGTGTGCTATTATGAAATAATTTTGATGATGAGAAGTGGATACCAGATAAGAGAAATATGTGTCCTGATCTTGAGAGACAATCAGAGCTGCCAGGTGGCCATGAGAAAATAGCGTGGTTGTTACTTCACGTCATCTTCTGCGAATCCGATCTGGGGCCCGAAAACATCTGGTCCAATCATGTTAATGCAGCAAGTCACGTTTGAAATCATCACGCAAAAAAATCAGAATTGAGCCTCAAGACCTGTGTTGTCAACGTAACCTTAGAAGCTTCAAAAGACTTGAGACTGGGGCGGAGATTCACCTTCCAGTGAGACAACAACCCTGATCACACAGCCAGAGTAGTTTAGATCAAAGCACATTCATGTGTTAGAATGGCCAATTCAAAGTCTAGACCTTCATCCAACGTAAAATCTCTGACATGACTTGAAAATTTTAACTCACAGATGCTCTTGATCCAATCTGACTGAGGTTGAACTATTTTGCAAAGACAAATTAGCAAAAATGTCCGTATCTACATGTGTAAAACTGGTGAAGACAAACCCCAAACGACTCAGGAGGTATGAATATCTTTGCATGCCTTTATAATCTTTTGTTTGTTTGTTTGAAAATTTTGTAATCGATGTATCGTTTTCCTTCCACTACACAATTTCAGGTTTACATTATTGATAATAATGTGAGACATGATAAAAATATTCAAGGGGTATGAAGGAGCAAGCCAATGAATATTAGTATTTTTTAATTTAATGATATATTTCATATATTTTCTTCCCTTGTTTTACAAAGTTAAAGTAGATTAATAGATGATACAGTATAGCTAGTCCTATTTGGGCCAAGGAACCTTTCTGTGCAGAATTTCATGTTCTTCCTGTAAGTGTTTTTTTTTTTTTTGCTTGATTTTCTGGTTTACTTGGTGACTGTAAATTGTCGATTGGAAGTAATGTGATTGTGAGTTTTTGTGTGTTTCTCTGTATTTGCACTGTGATACAATGGCGACCTCTCCAGAATGTACCCCGTCTTACTGAGAATCCAATGTCCCATGACACTGAGTTGGATGAAGTTTTATAGACGATATATTTATAAGACAGATGATTGTGGCAGCCCTTGAAAAAGTCTATAAAAATCACTTAAAATGTAATTCACTAAGTTAGTGCATATATCATCCCTCAAAAGCTTATTTGTATTCAAAAACAGATTCTGCCACTTTACATGTCGCAAAGTGACAGTCGAACATGTGCCTCTGCAGTTTATGTGGAATTTTTCCACTTGAGCGAGTTTTGCCAGAGGCAAAACAGCATCAATGTAGTGTCAAAAAGGACCGCTAATTTCTTGTATTACTGAGCAATTATGCTACCCACTAGCAGCTTTCATGTACACCTGTAGAAATTATTTATCATCATATCGACTGCCAAGTTTATCAGTTTCCACACTATCATTGCAACGAGAAAAAAGAGAAACACCACACCTGAGTCGCTCTGCTTGCTCAAGTGGATTTCTTAGGTTTTTCTCTGTTAAAAGTACCTAGAGATGACAGTGTTGTATTTGGTACTAAATAAATAAAGGTGAATTGAATCGAATGATTTGCTGATGCTATGGTTTTGGCACCTTTTGCGGTTGAAAGAGATGACCTAACAGGCTCTGTTTGGGTTATTTTTCTTTTTTACTCTGTATGTCACTTGAATGTCCTTGATCACTGGTGACACTGTCACCTCTCTCTGTTGGATGGCTGTCCTTCACTCTGCCTCAATGTCCCCATCTGCGCTTTATCATGTCATCCACTCCCCATTTATTTTGGTCCAATGGTGCCACTAGCCAAACCAACATGTATTCCATGCACACACACACACAAACACACACACACACACACACACACACACACACACACACACACACACACATCCAGGTGTAAAAAGATAAACCCAAACAACAGAGGTAAACACAGCAGATAATGGCAAACCTGCTCCATGTCTGCTGCTGGACACACGGCGAGGCATTCATTTTCCAGGCCCTAACCTTATTATTAACCCTCCGTTATGACATGCCTCACCATGATTCCAACTGCGATGCTAAAATAGAGTCATAACCCGAACACGCGTCCCTACGCAAAAGGTATGAAACACAAGGAGACTGTCCTCATAAGGCTAGAAACACACAGCACACATGCAATGCGAAGACACAGATAGATCTTGTTGTTATGGTTGGTCAGTGACCCCGGGAGAAAATGAGAGCAAGAGAAGCCATAGAGTCAAAGAATTAAAGCTCGAGAAGAGAAACAGGCATGTGATGAAGGAGGCAACAAGGCAAAACAGAGTGGTCCTGCTTCAGCTAGCACGCTAACGTGATCTGAAATGCTCCACATTCAAAACAGACTTAATTAATAGGGCAGTGCAGAGCCTATAGCTAAGCTAACGCTAAAAGTAATGATGAAATGAAAGGGAAGGCTAATGCAGGGGGAAGTGCTGCAAACAGAGGAATTTAGTTACTGGGGTGGAAGAGATCGGTGCTAAATGGCTTGTGAATTAGGTAATTTGCTCCAGAGTAACTAATGTCCTTGTCGTGGTGCAACGGTGAAACCATTTGGAAAACATAGCAGCACATATCACCCGTGGTATGATGAAATATGTGCACACACACACACACACACAAAAAAAAAAGAATACATCTAAACAGATCTAACAAAAATATTCAAAGGAAATGAAGAGTTTAATGTTTCCATCTCAGTCACATTTTGACAGTATTAATGGTCAGATGAAAAACTCTTTGAAACATAATTTGGACAATCATGCAGGTAAATGCAGTCTGAAATATATACCAACAGCTTAATGAATAAATATCAACTGCACTTCCTTGATTTGGACTCTAACTACTGTAGGTAAAGTTTGCACTCATCAGTATTTTTGGTCTTGTGATTATGATCCTGCCTTCTTGTTAAGGTAGCAGGTGTGCAATTGTGAAAATGTATGGAAATACACAAGTAAACACAGATGCTGTGGGAGAGCGCAATAGATCTAAGCTGATCTGTGCACCTCGACACGTGATATGCATGATAGTGCAAACGCACGAGCGTGTGTGTGTGTGTGTGTGTGTGTGTGTGTGTGCGTGGTAGATCTCGTGCGGTTGATTTCTGCCTCATCCGCCTGTGAGCTGTCTCAGGGATTAAATACTGACACTGACTCCTTGGCCTTTTCTGACACTTCTCCCATTCCATTTTCTTAGCCGGTCTAGTCCTCTCCTATCTAATCTGTCCCTCTTTCTCTTTGCCACGGGTCTTGTTTTTCCTTCCACTCCATTTGTTTTCTGTCCCTTTCGGTCGGTTCTCCAGTTCATCTCTCATCTCTTTCCCTCGCCTCGCCTCGTCTCTTCTTTCTGCATTGTGAATGCAAATAGCCTGACACAAATTAACAGAGAAGACCCCCCACCCGTTAACCACCACACACACACACACACACACACACACACACACACACACACACACAGATATATCCATACACCCTTTATCTCTTTAGGCGTCCTACTGCTCCTAATGGGAAGGTTGAACGATTGATTGCTTCCCATCACCAACATTGGTTGTATGTAGTTAAGAGTACACACACTCAGGTGCAAGTACACACAAAAGTATTTAAAGAAGCATCCCACAGACATGAATTTGTCATATTTGGCATAATGCAGAATTCTGGTGCTAATTTATCAGACTTTTTTTCTTTTCTTGCTGCAATCAGGCTCCATCAACGCCCAGCTCACTAAATTTGAAAATACCGTTTCCATGTAAGAACAACATGACTTTCCAACACAATAGAACAACAAACGGCAGTGACTAAAGCTTCTTTTCATCTTTTTCTTCCTCTGAAAACCATCCTCGGTGGTCGATTCCAGTTCATCCTTTTTATAGCAACCAATACAGCAAAACATACATTTCAGCTGTTTTGATTTACATATTATTTGCTGTGAAATGATTGACAAGCAAAATCTATTCCCTTTGAATGTGATTTTCTTTTGTACAATAACACAGACTCATCCATCAGTTTACTGCTGTATAATGGAGATGTCCAAGTAAAGAATAATACAATATGAGGTTGTTTTTTTGTGTGTGTAATGAGATTGACAATTCAAAAGAGTGATGGCAGAGAAGGTTGGCGGTGACTGAAAGTCTTCTTAACTTTACTGCCACGGGGCCTTGAAGCATATTTTCCAGACTGAAGTGGGAAAAAAATATATATATATTTTAAATCTGATATTTGAAAACATTGTAGAAAGGTCTGTTTTGGCTGCAAAATGTCAGTTTGAGACAGAATTAAGGCCAAAATAATAGTTTTGGTAGTAAAATGTTAAACTGTGGTGATTTGTTGCCCTTTGAAGTCCCACTGAGAGAAAGGTTGCAGAACTGAGCCACCGGGTCCAGGCCATCTATCTTCTGCAGTCAAACAGACAGACACAGATAGTTGACTGAGCACACACATACTCTCACGGCTCAGCATAGAGGACACACACAGTCATAAAACATGCACACCCAGGCACCAGATTCAAGTCCAATTAAAGTATAGTTGACACTTCATTGGAGATACATGGGCATGCTTAGCAGCCCTGGTGCCCTGGTGTGCGTGTATATGTATGTGTGTGCGACTGCGTGGGAGAGCAAGAAATAGGTTTTATGGGTGTTGTGTATGTGCACGCATGTGCACTTAATCTTTTAGCCTGTTAATGTTGGACTTGGGTGAATACACAGGGGGAAACCAGCCTGTGAGAAGGCAAAGCTTGAAGAGCTCATTACTGCATTTGACTGAATCCAACTTTCTCTAAAAGGATGTTTGACTTGTGCCTGCCTGGGATTTCCATGTATGTGTCTATGTCTTTGTGGGTGTGTGTCAGTGCTAGTGGAGATTCATGGCACTGAGAAGACATAAATGGAGCTATATTATCATATGAGGGAGATAAGATGTGTTTGAGGGTCATGCTCTGGTTAGAGTTGGGTTATAGTTACGATAATGGTTCTGTACATAGTATTAACGGCTATATTAACAGCCCGTCTGCGGGAAATTACTATAATGTGTCCATAACACCTCGTACTAAAGTTAACGTGTGTGTTTGTGTACATTTGTGAATTTCTCTTGATTAATGCATCTAGATTCTGAAATTGCTTAATTTCAGCATGACGTTCTAAAAAATCTTTGTAAGAACTTTTTTTTTCTTTTCGTTTGTGACTGTAGATTTCTCGTCCATCAGGTTCAACAGATAAGTCTGCGTGCGCACTGTCACACTGAACAGTGGGGGATCCAGCCGAAAACTCCTGCACACACATCCATGGAAACAATTCTCTAATTCAAGCCTCAGCCTCGTTTTTCTACCAACCCCCCACCCCCACCCCTTTCACCGTTCTTTTCTCCTTACCCACTCCTCCCTCCCTGGCTCCGCTCTCTGATGGTTGTGTCAGGAAGACTGACGGATGCACAATGATAAACAGCCCCCTCTGCACATTTCAGTGGCCACACGCAGACAGGCACGAACATGGTGACGGCTTCACACAGACATGAAAACACACATGACTGTGTGCCTGCGCGTAATGCATGCAATAACTTAAAATTCGAGCAAACTTCACTTCAAAAATTAAGTTAAAAAAAGGCCCAAACAGATAAAATAAAGGAAGAAACAAAGAGTGTTGAGAATAGACACACATATACAAAGACCATACATACACACATACCATGCGGCCAGACTGTGGAAGGACGATCTTGGTGCTGTGCCCAGTGTGTGGGCTTGTTAGAGCGTCAGAATCTAACAGATTTATAAACTGACCAGCATGACTTGCTAAGAGGAACCAAATGCTGACCGTCTGTGTGGTTTTGCCAACCCTCTCTTCATCCGTGTGTCAGGCAAAATGGCAAACGCACACACACATACACACACAAAAACAAGACAACCCACTGTAACGGCTGCTGTATTTGTACAGGTTTTAAACCTGTGCTGCACATTTTTCCATAACATCCTCACTTTTGATACATAGAAGAAAGAGAAAGCTTCAAATAGGCCATAAATCTGAATAAACAGTTCTCTAATGGTGCCAAAGGGGGTCAAGCAATATATCTTCAAAAAGGTAATATATTGCATGATCGTTGAGCCGGATTACTTATATTTCAGCATTTCCACCACATTCATTCTGTTGCCGCAGCTGGCGTCACCTGAAATTTCAACACCACAGCAATATGCAGTGCATAATATTGCTTTAAGTATCACTATTGCCCAGCCATCAGTCAAATTGCCATGACAGGAGCCCCATTGTTTTCTGTTCTGCTGTGTGCATTTGCCGTGGTAAGCAAATGAGACTTTTGATGCAAGTTCAACACTTGTATTGCATGTAACCCAATACATCAGATTGTCAAACACGAGTGCCAGCAAAACACCTTGCAAAGTAACCCTGCAATGTGTAAACATGATACAAAAAAAACTAGATTCAATTGAAAAGACAAAAACAATTAGCAGTTTTCCATTTGTTAATTATGATGAGACCTCAGCAAAGAGTTTAGCGATGTTGCAGTGAAAGCGACATTATTGCTGGTGAATTCGCAGCAATAATGCAAATCCAGACTGTGAGGGAAAATTAGTGAGAACATTCACATTGAAGGCTGCAAATGTCAGCTGTATTTGCAGATTTTGGAAAGCTAAATACATATTTAGAGAGAGATTTCACTTTTACATAAAAAGACATGCTTAAAAATGACTTGATTTTGCGGTTGCACTTTTTTTTTTACTGAAAATATTAAGCTTTTTCAGGTTTCATGGAATGGTATTCATTAAAAACACACATTTTTAGGCTGCACATATACTTCCTTGCACCAAAACAAAATTAAAAAAAATTTTGTAGTTGTTGTTATAAGATTATTATGCTATTTTAATGGCCTGGCTCACTTAAGATCAAAACAGGCCGTTCATGGCTCATGAACTTAAATGAGTTTGATACCGCTGCAATAAATCCATGTGGACACATAAAAGGTCTTCGCTGTGAAAGGGGTGCTAAATATATTTGTGTTAAAACTAGTGTGGCCAAAAGTCAAACCTTTCACCACGCAATGTTGGTCAGTAACAACCTTTCCCTGGTGCGTGTTTGTCTGTAGACAAACTGTGGAAAGAGCCGAGATGATGCAGCATTGATTCGTCACACAAACTTGCTCACAACTGTTCTGTTTGAAAGGTTCATAGCTGCACACGGCACACAGAACCTTATAGGAGGTTTATGCGTTAGTAATCAACCACCATGGACATATCTACCCACCGCACTATAAAAATATATCTTATAATTTTTCGGCCTCTCATGCTGCTCAGAGATGAAAAGACTAATCAGAGCAGAAACACTAACTTACAATTGTACCTGAATATCTATAACTACACGTTCATTCCAGTTCCATACGGGGGAAAAAAAATCAGCTGCATGAACATTATGGTTTCAGTCATCAATTTGCAAGGTTGTGAAACACATTTGATCAGATAATGAGAAAAATGCAGAGGGAAAGAAAAGAAAAAAAACAAACATGTTGAACTGATTAGAATGTGTTGTGCTCACAAGCTGGCAGCCAGAATATGCAAAATAATGATCCCGATGATGCTTGAATTGACTGCAAAATGAGACATATGGTATGTAAACGCTGTGCAGGTTTATTAAGCGCTATGCTGATTTAAGGATTTACTCTTCTGTGTGCAGTATATGTGTTTGATTCAAACGCTGTAGCACAATACCTGGCCTCCAAATCTAATGCATGCACACATGATTGGCCCATGTCGTAATGGGGAAAAAAATAAAAAAATAAATAAAATCCCATTTACTGTTGTACTGCCAGTAGTTATTGAGTAGGAAAGTAATTGATGAGGCAGCGCCGGGAGGATCCTCGAGGACATCGAGAGGTACAGCTGTGATTTGTTTTAAGCAGTATGCAAAGTAAAATGACACGCATGCAGGTAGAGCAGTTATTACCACAACCAACCTTTTATTTTTAATTCAACTGATTTAAAGTGCAGAGAGATAAAAAAAAAAAAGGGAACTGAGAAGGCTTTTGTGAAAATATTGAGAAACCGCTTGTGCAGAAATCACTAGAAAACACAAAGTAATTCTCCAACTATTAGCACTAAGTGATTTAATCAAACTAAGTGTATAGCCGGGTTTACATAAGTACACAGAGAACTGACTGTAAATTTATTCCCAGGAAGGGATAATGAATGGTGCGTGCCCTCGTTTCATTTGAGAGAATCATAAGTTGGAGATAAAGGCAAATTGGCTTAGTTTACATTAATGAGGGCTACACCAGGTACTCGCACGCTCGCGCTGTCCATGCTGAGATTCTCAGTGTGCGACATCGAGCTGTGTTTGGGAGCGACTCAGTGGTGCCTCTTTTTCCCGGAGAAGCACAGTCGCTTATTCTCACCAGGATGCCCGCTGACACAAAGAGAAAGAGAAGCACATGCAAGCACATGCACATTCACAGGGGCCTCCCAAACTTAGAAAAAATATACAGTCTCTCTTTTCTCATCCACGCTCACAGTGTTGAGTCCACCTATATCCTTATTTTCCTATTGAGATAGAGTAACGCTACAGTAGACTCAAATTCCATTTTCTGCACCGAGTCTCGCCCGACCCCTTCGTTCCTCGCTGTCCCTGTCTCTCACTCATTTCCACTTTCCCTCCCTTTGCCTCCCTGCATCTCCTCTCCTCCGCCTTTCTATTCCCTCTGTCTCCCGTCTAGTAGGCTGCCTCTTATTTTCGTTTTTCACTCTCAATCTCAGTCTGTTAACAGCTCCCCTGTTGCATCGACTCCCCACTGTATCTCTCTCCCGCTCCGTCTCCGCTGACAGTAACCACAGTACTGTAGGTTGCAATTAATCTTTCAAATGATTCTCTCTCACACACAAACAGTGGACACAACTTGCAGAGGGAGCAAAGAAATAAGGGCTGAAGGTGGAATACAGCAGGGAGGTGTGATACACAGCAAAACAAAGTAATACACAAGAGTCTACTTTTATTCCTAGGTTCAAAATATAGATTTAAAAAAAAAAAAAGACTCTTGCAGCTCATGTGTTTCTTTTGTTTTCTCCTTATATCATCCACACACTCCAGGAGGAGCTCGGTGAGGACGGATGGAGGTGATGCAGTCTCTAGCTGCCAAATCTGCTTCAAGACGTCACAATCTCAGAAGGGATAATTAATCAGAGATTGATGCATAAAACATGAAGTCCACATTTTTTAATACGCGCTACGCCTCCATTTTGACATTCATTGTTTAATACAGTGGCAGCCAATATATTTTGTTGAGCTGTTGGTAAAATAAGACATTCGAAAACACTTAAATGTGAAAAGCTATTTCCTGCAGTTGAGACAGAAGTGCCTTGATTGACAATGACTCAGGAACTGAAGGGAGAGAGCTACATTGTAGCGTTCTGTTAAATACGATTTGTTTTTAATGGCCTGGTGAAAAATGAATTGATTTTTTTTTTCTTCATGGTCACACAGTTGTTTCTCAAACCATTAGATGAAGAAGTCTGGATCTATGTGAACTTTTTAAACATTATTATAGTCTTTCACATTTTCTGTGTACCAAGATAATGTCTACCTTCATATCAAGTAGTGTACTCCACAGTATGTCAGGTACTTTACCGACATTGTTGGAGTGTCATCTTGCTGAATAACAGCATCACTATGTCTGTACAAATTAAATTTTTTTAGTCCAGTTAAAAATCAACCCCCAGAAAATGTGATATACAATATTTTTACATTCTGAGATTATTTTTTATGACTTGAAGGCTATTTTTATGGAGAATATAACAAATTGAATTAAATAATTGATTTTGAATAAATCCAAACAATATAGAGGTTTCACAGTTTGAATTGAACTGGTACGTGACTTTTTTTTTTTTTAAAGATACAATTGTAATGAATACATTTTGGTTTTCTGGTCTAACATCTCTTGTATATTTCTCAAACAATGATAGACCATGATGAAACATTTCTTTACCAGCTGTTAAACATGACAGATATTAAGGAATATAAAGTGCACCTGGTGTATTAATCATGTTTGTTTAAATTATATTGAATCATTCTAAACAAACAAGGGAAGAAACAAATGGAAAAACAAAAAACAAATGATTTTCACCTTAAAGAAAGTTATTGTGGAGATAATTTGCATGTTTGAGGTTGTGCCAAGCCAGTAAAAGCTACAACATATAAAATGACTCCAACTCACTTGGCACCCACCAGGAAGTGAAATTAGTTGATAAACTGGAGCATTAAATTATATACCCTGAACCTCATCAGCAGAATCTATATTATATGATCAAGGGTATAAAACCTTTATTTTAAAGCTCCATTTCAATACCTCCATTTCCTCTACAACAAACCTATTTGTTCATATTTTGATGACCATAGTCAAGCTTTAGATTGTAATAAACAAGCAAGCAAACAAATGATAAACAAAGAAAAATAGTTATTATTTATACGAAATAACTTGTATTTAAAGTTGATTATACCAAGACAGTCACATTGATGAGCTTCCCTTGAGCTTGAAACTGCTTCAAGAAAATCTGTCATTGTAATGCTAAATAAATAGCTTTGTTCCAATGTCAATCACAGAATGGCAAACAAAACTGTCAAATGGGTTTTGTGGCATACCGAGCTGTGCTAAATTGTCCATGACCATCTTCCCAACTTCGCGCTGTCTTTTAATTACAGTATTTAATTAGTGTTTATCCAGTTAGACATATTGCCTCAGTGTCTTGAATTTTTTGTTACACCAGTGAAAAATGCCCTTGTAAACGTTAAGTCATTCTCCATGCTCGCCCATGAAGTACAAGCAATTAAGACTAAATTTGATTCATTTAATTCAATTTAAAAGTGAGAGGTAAACGCATAACCAAAGGGAGATCTTGTAAAGGACTCCATGACATGAAAAGAAGCGGGAAGGACAAAGAGATAATGATATGGCAAGTGATGAGTTAACTAACAAGACGGATGGAGTATTGAATGGGAACGCAGCTTGTTCATGATAAAGAGAACAGATAAAACAAAGACAGTGCTGATTAGAGAAAATCCAAAAGAGCTCCAACTACAAACTTTAAGCATGGAGAGGAAGCAAGAAAGCGTATCAAAGAGAAAAGAGTGTGTACAGAGGCATCAACTCTCAGCAGGAAGATGACGTGAGCCGTGGAAGTGAGGATGGAGTGGAGAAGCAGGTGTAGATGAGGAGAAGGACGAATGAAGGATTACAGAGAGATAGCGTGAGACAGAGATGCTGCAAGAGGTCACACTTCACTCTTATTGTCTGCAGAAAACAATAGCGGCTTACAGTGTGTCTGTATCTGTGATGGTGTAATGTGTAAACATCTGTGCGAATGTGTGCACACGTTAGCCGACAACTCTGTCCTCACTACGACGAACAGCAGGCACGAAGGGTAAGGCCAAGAAACGGTGATGACAGCAGCCAAAGAGAGGGAACAAAGTGATGCTGTGGAAATCAAAGGGAAAAGGCATAGTAAAGAAAGAGATCCTTCAATTTTTTTTTTTAGGCATCTGATCAAGGACTTTTGTTTGGGATAGCGTACAGTCAATACACGTAGACTCCAAAATGTAAAACATCCAAGTACAATCTGATGGAAGGAGGCCAAAGGAAGCGAGGCAGATGCATTGTTTGCTCTGTGTGCCACGAATTTAGCAGAAAGAGGCAAAATTTCAACTCACACAGGATTTTCGTCTGGCGCAACACACAGCCAAAGACAGTTCTAAGCATGAAGCTTTCCAGACATTCATAATATCCTCATTTCACAGAAAGCAGAGGTTTTTCTTGCAGACAGGCAGCATGGTGGACAGCCGCCTGCACACAGGTGGTGTTCTGAAAACAATGGCAAGTTTTAGCACGGCTCACTGATTTCACCTGCTAATCAATAGAGTCAGAGGTTCAAGCGGCTGCGGCAGCGGCAGCGTTAGAGTCAGCTCAGGTTCTTCATATCCTTCAGTGCCTGCATGCTGCAATTTGCATCAAAATTACATTCCTTCTTGAAGCCATAAGTCAGTCAAATCTCAAAGCACGGATACAATATGCATATTTTTAGATTCAGTTCTCAAGGTTTTTTTTTTTTTTTTTTTTTTTTTTTTTTTTTTACAAGTCTCCAGGTGACAGCCATTCTTCTACAAAAGAGTTTTTAAAGGGAGATTTTTAATGATGTTGGCTTAACTGTACTAGATGTTATTTTATTGTTTGGTTTAAATCAATGACAAAAAAAAAAACACTCTCATTCCTCACAATGTAAAAACAATGACCAAATCAGCCCACTGCCACCTTCACCTATATGATACGTTTTCACTGCTTTAGCAATCCAGAAATGCTTCAAAATCCTTTCATTCATGTATCTATTCATGTTGCAACCCAGAGTCCAATGGGGGGTAAATGCCAATGCAGGGGCTTCTGAAGCACATTGAGTTTCAGTGTCTTGTACTTCCACACAAAGATGGATCGAAATGGGAATCTAACCGCCAACATTGGGGTTTTAAGCCGGGTGTATCAACCAACTGAACGGCAAATTATTGTAAGAACGTCTTCACAGATCAGTCCAAAAACCATCCATCAGACAGCTGCAGCTTGACATTGAGAGGAGCGCACTTCATTATTGCTCCAGTCACTGCAATGGTTTCCTTTGTGTCAAAGTGTAGATTTTAAAATCTTCTTAGTTGTCTCTGAAGCACTAAATGGTCTCGGGCCTGTAAATGTGTCTGATTTACTGGTATGTTATGAAGCACCCAGACTCCTTCGATACTTTTAGCTTCCCTGCTCTCCACCTGTTGGACCAAATTTCCTGAATTTCATGTCAATTAAATCAAGCCTTAAAACATCACTGTGGTTTACCAGTTAAACAGATCCAAACATACTGGGTTTTTTTTTTTTACCATTCATTGTCTTTTAGTTTCAGACTTTATTGATCTAAAAGTGAATTCTATGTTCTTTGATGTTTTTTTTTATGTATTTCCAAGTGCTTGTCAAGCACCTTGAAGCGACTCTTTTTGCTTATAAGTAAACTTTCTTTGTCTGATCTGGCAAAGTGAAATGAAAACACTCGTGGACTATCAAGTATTCATGATTTATCCTCTCATGTGGTAAAAAAAAAAAAAATCCCTTAATTTAGAGCCATAATGTGCACACAGTCAAAGCTATCCTGACCTCACAAAATGCGGAAAAAGCTTATTATTGTATCCTTAGTGTGAAGATGAATAATAGAAAAAGGTTGAACACAGTTTTTTTTTTTCTTCCAGCAGGAAAGCCGGCACATAAGACTGAAAGACAGTGTCTGCAACAGTATGTGGATTGATTAATTAAAGATCTTTATCTTTCATTCCACTGACAGAGAGAGAAAAAAAGGTGACTATGCTCCAGAAAAAGGCAGGCGATTGGATAAAGGGAAGGTGAGGGATAAGGGGAGCTAAGAGGTGAAACGACGGAGTAATATGGAAGGAAAAAAAATGGAAAGATGGCTATTCTGGAGGGCGAATAGATGGAAAGATAGTGTGAAGTGAGGCAGATGTGAGCAGAGGAGGGAAGAGAAGATGAGACACGATGTTTGGATGAACCTGTAAAAGGATGGATGGAGGTGTGGAGGAGAGGAGGAGTCAGCAAGAGGTCTTGCATGTGGTATTTTTACCTCTTTCTGATGATGGAGTGACGAGAGGTGAGAGGTGGAGAAAAGAATGGAAACTGTAATTAATGGAGGAGACGGGGAAGCAGGAGGTGGGATAAGGGCTTGTGTTGCTAAAAAAAGAATAGCCAGTGTACAAATCTGCACCCACTACTAATGGATTTCAAGAATGTCTACTGTATGTGGATTTTCTATTTTCTTTTTTTTTTTTTAAAGAATACCACCTTGCTCCAATTATACAAATTCAACTTGCATAGTTGTGTACATTTGCATCATCATGTAGTGAGTGGTTACAAATCATCCTCATTTGCACGGCACTTTAAGTGTTTGCTGTAATTCAGTTTGCATTGAAGTAAGTTGGTGTTCAGTTTGCGGGAAGGGAAATAGCTTCACGGGCACAAACGCACCATATCATTACTACAGTTATGATTTCTTTCATTACACGGTGATATTGTTCAACTTTTCATTCCTCTCAACTTATTCATGAAAACATGTTTCAATGGCCAGTTCCTCCTGTAAGGATTTATCTGGTTTCTTGTTATGTTGCGTTTCTCTAACAAAAGCAATATGTTAATTGTTGTGCATGGGAAATAATGTAGCTTAACACATCCTATATTACAAATCCAATTGAGATGAAGGTCCTTTTTTTTTTTTTTAAGAAAAACCAGACCTTCTGATTTTCATGCTGTCATTCCCCATTTTGTGTTAAACATACAACTTATTTTATCAATACCAAGCCTGTAACTGATTGCTGTTATACAATTGGTAATGCAATCACAATTTATTGTTCCTTTTATTGTACATGAAAACTGCTGATGTCTGAAATTGTTTCCTGTGTTAGCTTAGCTTTAGCCAACTGAAATTAACAGCTTTCGCACACGTTTCCACAGTATCTGTGATATAATTGTGGAGCTGAACAAACATTCACTTACCTTTATAAGAGCTGGGTGCCGGTGCTTCCATGTTGGTATTATATCTCAGCGGATGCACTTCAAGAATAGGTGCTATACTAAGTTCTGCTTGGTTACCAAATATTGCTCCCTCTCATGTCTGATCAACTCTTATTGCCCGTGTGTATCATCATTTAATCTGCAAGAGACTCACTTAATGTGCCACATCAAGATTATGAAACACAACTTTGTACAAATTGTACAATAAAGGCACATATTACTTCCCTAAGTAATTGGTTACCTTTATTTGCAGTGACTAGACAGTAACTCTACTATTTAAAAAAAAAAAAAAAGTCGCTACTATCTGTAATCATGTACTAATTTCCAGTGACATTGTCGTCATTGGCAATTACAGACTTCTTACAAAAACTCCCCACAAACACAAAATCCCAATATCCTCTAATGTTGCAAACAGAGTTTATACTCTTGAGTCAGCACTTCTCAAATTTACACTTTACCTGTGCCTGGAGCCTGGAGGAATGCCTCGAGACATTTCTGAACATCAACATCATGAATCTTTGTGTCACTACAGGCTGACTGCGCCGGATCAGAAGCGCTCACTCAGCAGCAGAAAAAAAAAACGAAAAAAAAAACAACTGTACCAACGATCAATGTCCAAACGGGTGTTTGACCCAGCCAGCTTGAAAGAGCTCACTCATCAGCTCCAGGATTTACAGTAACTTCGAAAGCTTCAACATCTTTTCACAACTATAAGACTCGTTTTTTTTTTCTTACTTGCATCTACAATATACTTTCCTGTCAGGTAGGTGATGACATCCACACCGTACCCGTCCAGCTCTGTGTCAGCCGGTTAATGAATGACTTTGAGAGACAGGTCCATCGGTGCTACGAGGTACTTAGGATTCAGGTCAACATCACTTGCAAGTCACTTGACCCGTGTGGTCAGGCTCGCTGAATAGCGCCGGCAACATAACTGGAGGTTGAGTGAGAAAAGTCATTATATAGAAGTAACTTGCAGGCAGAATGAGACATTTTGATTCCTGCAGTCTGAACCTGCTCTTCTCTCTTTCTTCTACCTTCTTCCTTCCTTGTTTCTGAGTCACGCTCACCTCCACTTCAGGCATCACTTGACTCACTTTCGACACTCAGTCCCACCCTTTTTCTAATTTCTCCACTGCCTTTGCGCTTCAGGTTATCTAATTTGTTCCGGTTCTGTTTGCACCTTGAAGAGATCACTCGTTTACATGCCTCTTCATCTGTGTTTTCACCTTTTCATCTTTCTTTTCTCATTCTGTAATTCATCAATCTTTCTCTCATTCTCTCTAATTATAACCACTCCCTTCCTCTTTTTTTCATCTTGTCTTTCAATCAACTTCTTGCCTTCAGCCATCTCCAGACTATTCTCTTCTCCTTGTTTCCTCTCACACTATTCTCTCCATCTTTGACGGTGACAGATGATGTTTAGCACACATAAGTAATTCTTACACTTGAATAAAACATCACACATGACAATGGCATCACACGGACAACTGAACCAAAAAAGATGAAGATTATTACAGAAAATTGGAGACTTTTAATGACGTCTGTTCAACTTGACAGGGAGTGATTTAATTGCACAGCCAAACAAAAACAGTGTTGTCTCATGTCAAGTGTTCCTGATTCGACCCGGAATAAAGAAAAGTCACAAAATAAAAAACTGTCCTTTTAATTCAGACCCTTTATGCAGGTAAATTTCCACCCTGTTCGATGTGCAAATTCTCCTTCAGACATGTAGAAGTCAAGGCACACTTACCTGTAATTGATTAGTACAGAAAATAAGAGACTTTTAATGGCGTTTGCTCAACTTGACAGGCATTGATTTAATAAGACAAGGAAACAAAAACCACTGATGTCAATGTCAAAACTAATTCACCGTGGCACACGGAAAAAGTCACAGAAACAGCTCTTTTAATTCACATCCATAATGCATCTAAACTTCCACCCTGCCCCTTGTGCAATTTCTTTCTCAGATATTCAACAGTCAAGTCACACTGACCTGTAATCCTCACGCTTAAATAAAACATCACATATGACAGGCATTGCAAAGACACCTGATGCAAAAAAGAAAAAAATAAATTATTATAGAAAATAAATCTCTTTATTCCTCCATTCTTGAGTTACTCTTCTGCTATCTTTTTTTTTACCATCCTCCCTTATTTATATTGCTGCCTCACTCCTTGCTGCAGGGCAAGATCCAGGTCTCATTAGAAAGACAGACCAACACTGCTTTCTCACCCAGCTCACCTGCCGCTTCCCTCCCTCACCCTTTGTTCTATCATGTCCTGACCTCTCACCAGTCAGTCTACATTGCCCAGGTGTTTTACAGATGGACACACGTACACCAGTGCCCACGTATGAAGAAAAAAAAAAATACATAGACACAGCAGTTCCCAAAACAGTGAACCTACACATAACTGATGTAAACCCCCTGTTTGAACCTTTGGGTTCAGGTAACACACTGCAGAGTCCAGCGGCGCCGCCCGCTCACACACAGAGAGCAAATCGAACATGAAACACACGACCAAATAAACACACGCAATCTGCTCTACACACAAACACACACAAAACCTCTCGGCTAATGCTCGACCCTGAGAGGCCAGACTTTGCACCACCGACACCTCTCGCCCTGAAAACTATACTCAGATTTAGAACTGCTGCCTCTCTTCCTAATAGTTTCACTGTGGGCCACCGACTTAAATTGGAAGCCTGCCAGCAGCCGGGTCATGGCGGGTGGTACACAGTCACAACAGGCTCGACACGAGCACGCCCCGTCGACTCATTACAGCCCGTCAACTCTCAACTTTTTTTTTCTTTTTTTTTTTTGAGTGATCATCATTTGCGCTCGGAGTTCCTTAAAGGCAGCCTAGTCTGCATTACTGTGAAGATTTTAAAGGTCAGAGGATTAGGACAGGATTTGTGTCTACACACCAGCGGTTCTCAAACTGTGAGATCGTTTCGCTTAAGATGCTGTCTGACATAGAGAAAGTAGTTGGTTTTCCTCGTCACTTCAGAGAAATATACAGCATATTGTATCTCCTAGCGCTTCGGAGCAAATTTGGGAAAATGTAGCTTCCTCTTGGAACAATGCACAGGCATACTGTCAAAAGGGTTTTACATGATGAAGACATAAGGCACGATCAGAGTTGGCCCACGCTGTTGGTTGGCCAGATTAAAATTCCTGATTTATAAATTTTTTTTTTGGTTATTTTTCTTTAGATGATTTTGGAAACTTATTTTAACCCAGTTCCATTTGTTGACACAACACTTGGGGTTTCCTTCTTGGATGTGGAACTTGATCTGTATCTGAATGGCAACAAAGCTGCTCATTTTACCCAATAAATCGTCTGCAGGGGATTTATTTCCAGTCTCCTGTTGGTAATCAAGAATCACTATGATGTGTGTGGCAATAATAATAAAAAATGTTCATTACACATAAGATAATTTTTGTAGCAAAGCAAGTCATACACAAATATCCAGGATTCGGGTGTTATACAGTGGTGTAGCGGAGAGCTAACTCAGCTCTGAGTTTGGCCTTGGAGGCATTTCTGTGGGGAATTTGCATGTTCACCATGTGCATGATTGTTTTCTCTGCATACTTCAGTCGCCTTCCACACTTCAATAACATGCATCATTTGAGGAAATATCTGTACTTATTGCATAGTAAGCAGGAGAAGGCCTGAACCTACAGACTTTCATTTCTTACGACATTACAGTTTATCATTGTCTTAAGCTAATGCACTATGTATTCTCAAAAATAAAGAGTTTGTTTTGTTTTTTTAAGAAACTTATCCACAATACAAAATTCAACGTAATCAATCATCTGAGATGAGAAGAATACCTTAATAATAATAATAATAATAAAAGAAAAATCCTCTTCAGATATGATACTTTTGCTCTGTGCAATAACCCGCTCTAAATGATTATAACCTCTAATAACTCAACCTTTGCAGAACAGCCAGATTTTATCAGAAAAGTTGGGGGAAAAAAATGCTTGAGAGGTTATGAGATCATGATAGATTTCTTTTGTCAGACAATTTGAGTATGCCGTCTCACAGAGCAGGGAGAGTTCAAACATTTAGTGGAAATAACTGCAACTCTTTCAAAATATTGAAATTTCAAGTATGAATGAGTTGGCAAGGTTTTTACTCTTCAGCGTGCTATGAAACGGAGTCAGGGGT
>OMNM01013369.1:38847-49609 GCA_900302745.1 Parablennius parvicornis | reverse complement strand
AGCCACACTGACATGAAACTGCTAAGATGTTGACAACTCCTCTTCTGGACTCATTGTGTCAACTTTTTCATTTTCACAGAGATTTTCTTTCTTTTCCGGAGAAGAAAGAGCCGGCACAAGAAACAAAAATTTTGGTACATGGGTCACATAGAAACCTGCGCTCTTATTCCTTTTCTTATCAACACAGGAGATTATAAATAGTTCAGTTTAAAAATAATGGCTTTCATCTTCAATTATGTCTCTGAATATTCAATATGAGAGCAATGGTGCCCCCTTGTGTAAAGTATAATTAATAGTTTGATTGTAATGTGCCTGTATGGAGGCTTTTAATGGAATCTGATTGAGACTGTGCAGAGCTGAAGCATTTTTTTTCTGAGATGTTATCACCTCCATGTTAGCTTCTAATGTCCACTTTTAAGTATTTTTATTCAACACATACTCTTTCCTCCGCAGTAAACCTGTATTGATCTTCTCAGGAGTGGAGGGCATTCCCTCCCTCCATCCGTCTTCAGCCTCCCTCCTCTTCAGATGGCCTGCAGCTCTCTATCCTCCACTGTCAGAGCTCTGCATGCTCTCCACAGCCCCGGGCTCAGTCAGCCGCTCGTAGGACAGCGCCGTCATAACCTGCAAAAAAATGTAGAGTGTGATATGGCTTGAGAGAATAGAAAGCACCAAAGTAATAAGCAGAGACTATCAAAGACATGCTGAGTTAAGGATTTTACTGGCGAGAACACCCCGTGGCTACTGTTTTCCACATTACGTGGAGAAAAAGAAACTGTTTTCTTAACACTGAATGTTGAGTAGCTTCAAACTGAGAAGGATATAAGGCAGAAACATATTTATTATTACTTCGGTGATGTTAGTTGCAGCACCTCACCAATAGAGAGGTGACAGATTAAATGGAAGTCATGAAATATTAACACTGCAAACAGGGCACCCAGGGGCTGTGTGAGGCTAGTGGGGACATTTAGCTGGCATTTGGTTTGGTTTGGTTTGAGCTGTTCTCTTGAGGGAAAAGTCACTGCAAATCAATGCAAAGACTCTCTGAGTGGTCTCCTTAATAATACAAATCATATGCTGTCACCTTCAAAATTATCAGATCACCAGTCAGAGGTTTTGGACCATAGTGCGAGACCGCACTTTCCTTCACCATCATTCCAACTCCCAACGAGGGAACATTTGATGGAAGACCGATGTCCAGCAAGATTTCAGGAAATCAATGTCCGGGGCACTGAAGCTGCTCCGGCTCATCGTTCCACTGATCGAAAGGTGGATGTGTTTTAGGTGATATACGTAGCAGGCTGTCATCTAATCCAAAGGTTTGTGGTTCAGTCCTCATAATGGACAAGACACCGAACTCCAACATGCTCCCAATAGCAGGTCAGTAGCTTTGGTTTATAAGTGTGTTGATAACTGTTATTGATCATGCAAGGTATGAGTACCAGATTTAGTTTAGCAGATCAAAATTTGGTAAAAGATACCACAATAAGTCTACATTTAGTCAAATATATTTTCACAAAACCTAAATAAATCTCATTCATCAGGAAAAGTAAATACAATTTCAAAATGGGCATTTTAACTATATCCATAGTGGGAAATGTTCATGAAATCTTTCATCTGCATCACTTATTTTTTTCTCTTTGAATTTCATTGCACTGGACAAACCACTGTCAAAACCTTTTTTTTCCCCTTTAGGCTGATGTTTTCTTACTGTCTCCCCTCGTGGTGCACAGTTTCTGCATCCCACAGTATGAATGTCTCCACACTAAAAGCTCAAGATAATTCACTGACAAAAAGTTGGCACGCATCTCACTTCAGCTGTCTTGCATTAAGTCCATTGCTCTTCCTAAAACAGAGTGATCTACAGTCAATAAATTACAATCTTCTATCAGGAAAAAAAAATACTGAAAGTTTTTCTGGTAAATATTACAGTTTGCTCAGCCAAAACTAAAACTGACTCACCAATGGGGGCACACTATATGTTTGCTATCAGGTGCAAAATGCCTTGAATCTGCTTTATAGAGCTCATTCAATACTTGTTTCCTTTCATTTTGTCGCATGTCCAGAGATGTGGAGATTGATTCATGTCTGCACACTAAATATTTGAACCCCATTTGGAGGCTCAGTTGTGGTTTGCTGGACCGTTGAACAAGGATCAAGGTTAAAACAGGTTACAGGTTTTGAGCCATGCTGTGGGCAAAATATTCTGCTCGTTGAGCCCTTAAAGCTTAGCCACAGTACCCGCTGGAAGGACAAAGTGAGAGCAGCTTTTTGGAGTATTCGGATTGCATGATATTACAGTGAATTCAGTCAACATTGAGTATTTTCAATATTTTCAGTTCATACTGAAGAGGAGAACTGCTGTCCATGCTGGAGTCTATCACAGGAAATAGCGAAAGAATCAAAAAAGTGAGGTGTCTGGTGAATGAGCCACAGCAATAATGCACTACCAGAAAGTTTATTTGGTCCTTCCTGCCATGCACTTGGACTGGAAACATGATCGGTGTCTGTTGAAGATAATATGGGTTTTTTTGTATTTTCTACACTGATCACATAGAACTAGCAAGGTCTTTTTAATCTGTATTCCAAAGTATGAAGATATTCCTTTAATTAATTCACCATATAGCCAGTCTGTTGTGCACAATTCGAACAGATCGTAATACTTACTGTGATCATCACAAGGAGAGCCAGCATCATTCCCAGCATTATGTACAAATTATTGGTCAGTCCTCCAGCCCACAGAGGACCCAAGATGGTGGCCAGGCCCCCGACTGAGCGTCTGACACCTTGGCTGAAGCCTTTTGGTAAGAATTAAAAGGTTATTTCTTTCATCAGTAAACATTAAAATATGGCTTTAAAGTGCAGTATGTCTACTTCTTTTTCTTTTTTTTTCCTCCTGTGCATAACATACGCCGAGCTGCAATCTGTTGTTTTAACATGTTGAGCGGTGCAAACAGTGCCAAGGTAAAAGGAGCCAACCTTGTGTTTTTTCAGCAGTGACTTTGGAAAAGAGAGACACCTGAGACACAGCCACGAAGGGAAGCCCCAGCAGCTGTAGAAACACCCCAATGATGAAGGCCGTCAGCTCCCATCCATAACCACCTGGCAGGGGTGGAAAGATAATATCATGGTGCTGGTGAATTACAATACTTTGCTACCAAATTATATGAAATGTGTCATTAAACAATTACTGCAGTCAACAATTAACCTCCAGTGACGATATACAAATATTCAATAATTCCCCTAGCTATAACATCTGATTATTTTCATATGAAGCAATGAAGATTGAGTGTGACAGATCACGATTCAGTCATCAGCCCCTCTTGCATTGGTTTTTAAGTTTCTCACACAAATGGGCTGGCAAAAATCAGAGATAGCTCTGTCTGAAAATGAAACCACTGCCAAACTGGCATCCACTCGCTTTTGTTCTCTGCTGCTTTGCATCATGCACATGTTTGTGTGAATTTGTGCCCACTCGAATTGTTGGATGCTCCTGCATGAGCTGAAAGTCTATAATCTTATGATCGAAATGCAATTCCACCAGTCAGACATGTTTCATAGAGGTCCAGGTAATAAAAAATAAAAAAGAATCCCCAGGTGTCCGTTTTTCAAGGCTTAAGTCTTTCTTTTGTTGTTTTAACTGTAGCTGTAACAAATAGCAAACAAATATAAGCTATGCTTTAACAAATAGCATTTTTGTCTAATTAGATTAGTGTAATCCTTTTATATGTACTCAGGCACTACCCAGCTCCAGCACCTGTCACTTGTAATCAGAGCGATAAATGTGACAAGCTGCAACAGACGCAGGCCAACATGAACATACAGGATCCGGTTTGCCTGTATGATCTCCTGCTGGCCTACCAGAGCCTGAATGCTATCATTTACAGAGCACATTCAATTCAGCCAGTGTGTAACCCAATATGGCTCCACTGTGCACTGCTCACCAACACCGGTGGCAGAGGGGATTTGGCTCAGTGAATAAGGCTTTTTTAGAGTGTGTGTGTCTACGCATGTGTATTTCTGGGAGTGTGTGTGTGTTTTCATCAGCAGGTTAACACCTCGGGGGTTGCAGAGGAAGACGAGGCACCAGATACAGGCGGTGCAGCAGATGACCAGGCCCATAGCCAACACAGCGCGGTCCGCCACCTTCCTGCTCAGCCAGCGCACGAAGAAGAAGCCCAGGATGACCTCCACCCCACACAGGCTGTACATCAGGCTGTTGCCCAGCTCGCCAAAGCCGAAGTAGCGCTGCGTCATAGGCGTCACCATAGTCTGGGGTTTTTTAAAAAAGATGTGCACATGGTCATGGAGTCAGGCAAACTTGTTCAATAAGAGGTGAAGGAGGACAATCTAATTAGAGCAAATACATTTTAAGTCTTTCCAAGGCTTCAGTCAGTCCAGATTTGTTTTTAGATACGCTTTTTTTTTTTTTTTTATCAAAGCAAGCAAAAGGGGTTAAGTCACAGAATGTTAGATAGATAGATATAGGTAGATATTTGATAGATATAGGTTGATTACAGATTAAGATTTTGTTAAATGCTTCAAATGTTTTAACAAATGGAGACAGAAGTCAGAATGTAGTCACATTTGAGGTAAATTTGTCAATATTTTAAATTCTATCAAGAGGCTTCGTAAATATATTCTTATACAATGTCTCAATATGAATCCAGCAAGAAAGGTATTTTTTGGTAATGTATTTTAGTGTGAGGGACAAAACAAAGTTTAGATTTTGTTGTGCAGTATTATGCATACATCTTAAATCAGTTTCCCCCAGAGCGTTAAGCGAGACTTGATTATTTTCTCAAAGCACAGGTCTCTCTGGGCAAAGCTCAGATTGATTCAGTGTGGATGAAACCCTGAGTAAAATAGTGTGACATTGTGAAAAATCTTTGGAAACTCCGGCTGATGGATCTCAACGGTAGCTGCTCTCACCTCCAGCGCTGTCTGATTGAAGAGAGTGATGAACTGAGCCGTGAGGAGAACAACCACCTCTTCTCTCATGAACTCTGCAGAGGAGAAAGACAGAGATATACTGCAAAACCAGAGAAACCAAAGAGCAAATCATAAAACAGGCTGAACTGGCACCATCAAAGTGAAAGCTTCAATTGGCAAGTTAGGTTGAGATAAAGAAGTTCGAACGAGGAAAAAAAACCACAAAAAAAAAACCCAAACTTGGACTATCCAGTAACAATCTTAATCCTGAAGAAGGCGAGCATGACTAATCTCGGCTGGTCGGTCATGTTGATCCTCTACTCCAATAACCTGCTTATTTCTTTTTTCAGGAGATTACAGCAAGTTCTTCCTCCTTTGTTATGTCCAAAGCATGATAACAAAAGAAAAATATATTTTTAATAAAGTCCAAATTTTGAGATTTCTTTTTTTTCTTGGAACAAAAGCTCCCTTATGGACTTGCAGGGGAGAAAAAAAAGAGCCGGGTTTGCTGCTAAATCTGGATGTACGAGCCAGATGGCTGGAGAAATGGCTTGATATTGCATTGTGTTATCTACAATGGTTTAATTTTCCCTGTTTGGTGGTTATACTGTGATGTACATGGCTTTATGTTTGTATCCCACTGTGTGTATTTATGCAGTGAACAGTAGGCACCAAGCAGTCTTTTGCAGTCTGCAAAAGTTGTTTACAGATCAATCATTACTAATTTAATGGGACTACATTGTTTTGGTAGTTGTATGCTCGATGATGATTAATCATAAAAGGGAGAAAATAGTCAAGTTGAGTATTTTCTTTTTGGAACAGTGGTGTACCCATGACAATCTCAGAATCGGCGATTCAAACAGACAGAGTTTCATACATCAAGTTCTTCAGGAACCAATCAGTCAGCCCAGCTGAAGGTTTCCATTACTTCTCTGTTTACAGGTTGGTTACATCTCCTGCTTCACCTGTGGTCATGAATTCTGGGTCATGACTGGATAAATAAGATTATACAGTTACCACAGCGGCCTGAGTCTTGTAGCTAGTGTGAAGAGTTCAGAGTCCGTAGAAGAACTGCATCTCCTCTGCAGTGAAAACAGCCATCCGAGGCATTTTGAGTTTCGAATGCTGTTCTGCCTTCTGCTGTAAATCCAGCAAGACAAATAAATGAGGAGAAGACCCAGAGGATGGTGTCGGCCAGTGAAATGATAACATCTCACAGTTATCCTGATAACTGCTTGGGATCCCTTGTGACTTGTGACAGGCTAAAGAAAGTTAAAGAGAGACATGATTTCATAAAAGTATCACCCTTCTTGGATTAAGCGGTTAAAAAAAACAATGATAATGATTCTGATTCAGTAATGACGATGACGTGAGAGTGGTTAGAAACAGACTGTTTTGTTGCTTCGAAATCAAAAATTCACTCAGATTTGACTTGTGTTGTTTTTGCTTTATGATCCCTACCAAAAAGAAAAAGGGCCTGATGAAAGAAAATGAAAGATCTGCCTGATTTTCAAAGGTTCCTCACTGATGCTCAAAAAGTCAGGAGAGATCAATAATTCAAGGGAGCGAATACACACTGCAGCGGCATAACAGACACTCCTACTGTATTTTCAGGAGCAAACATCCTTTACTTCTGCTGAGTTCCTGGTGTTGCAGATTCTTCTCTGAACAAAAAGGAGTCGATAATACGAATGTTGACCACATGACCAATTCTGCCTTCATTTCTTCCACAAGTAAACCACAGCACAGCAGTCAATAAAAGAGGAAGTCTGCTGTCCATCCCTTTTGCTACATCTTCAAAGAGTGAAAGGATCGATGTGAAGGTTTAACACACGTGCATTCACACACAGGCAGACGCCACCAAAGTACAACAAAACACAATCAATAGCAACATGCAGTCACTGCTCATGTCCCAGGTAAACTTCCTGTGACATGAATCCAAAAGGACACCTGACATCACGTATATACATACACCCACTGACATGTACCACACACACACACACACACACACACACACACACACACACACACACACACACACATACACTCATGTCCAATCAATACAATAGGAATCTGATCTGACACGCTGCAAAAAGATTCCTCAGAGAGACCTGGAGAATGGAAACTGAGTGTAGCTATGTGGTCTGTGTGTGTGTGTGTGTGTGTGTGTGTGTGTGTGTGTGTGTGTGTGTGTGTGTGTGTGTGTGTGTGTGTGTGTGTGTGTGTGTGTGTGTGTGTGTGTGTGTGTGTGCTCAAGAAAATCAATAGAGCAGATAGGAAACATGTGCATTGGTGGTGACACCTCTTCCTACCTGAACCCCACAAATGAGGCAGAGGAGAGCTGACAGTCATTGCTCTGGACAGGCAGTCAAACTTGCTCCCTCACCTCTGCTTGCGCTGAAGTGTTTGAAGGGGTCCGATGCACAGCGGACGGACGGCAGCTCTGATGAGGCAGAAGTCTCCAATTGGCCAGAGTTGACTGCTTTGTAGGTGTGCACTGGCTCCTCATCGGCAGACCCCATCAGCGGCACCTCCTCCTCCTCCTCCTCCTCTTCATCCCCCTGTTTCATCTCCATCATGACAGCCTCCCCCTTCGAGCCGATGGGTGGTACATCCCAGTACATAGCCAAGACCACAAACTGGAGCAGCACCCACAAGAGGCACATGAAAATCTGAGGAGATGGACAACACAAGACTCTTTAAATATTTCATACGTGCGTGAGAAAAATAGTTTTCAGCATAAGAATCCAGGGAGGCTATCAGGGGATGTGAAGTTTCTCATTTACGGAGGAGTAACCTGGCACAGGGAAATAAAGAGAGACGTTCAGTGTCAAATTATGTGGAAAAACAAGAGCAGGCGTAGAAGAGCTCCTTTAAACTACATCTGTGCTACAGGTGTTATTTTCAGGCACACTCGTGAGACAGAAATAGATCGATACAGGTTGTTACGGGCCTGAGTATCACTGCAGGTGTTTTGTATTCTACTTATTCAGAGAAGAACAAAGAAGAAGAAAAAATACACGTGAGTGCAGAATGTAGAGCGACAATTTCTGAAGGTTGTTTCTGTATTCATGAGTCTTTCAGAGGGCCTTAGATTACTGATTATATGGATGCTGGTACCCCAGGAGACGTATACTTGTTCACAACAAAGGGCCCCAGTCTGAAATCACACAGCCGCAGGAACAGGTTGAACGCCGGCCCTGGAGAGACAGGAGGAAGTCTTTTAAAGATGAGATAAATGGAGGATGTGTGGAGACTGTAGCCTATGCTGCAGAGATTTTATTTCATATATTTTTATCCTTACAGCTGTACCTGAAAGAAGACATCCCCAAAAAAAATCCTCTCATCTTTCTCCAAAGACAGAGCAGCTAGAGTTGAAGTGAAATGACACCTATACCAATGCTGGGAGTGGAAAAGGAGAAACTCACCCACAAGAAGGCCGACCTGTCGACAGGCCATGATGGCGGCAAAGATACCAGCGCGCTCCTCTGGCCGAGTGCAGCGTGTCAGGAAACCAAAGATAGAAGAGCCTGCTCCTGCACCGACACCTGGGAGGAAAACATCTGTCACACCTTAACAACATTCACATATATACAGTACAGTGCAGCTATAGCCTCATGAGTGTGTTTAGGTGCATTTCACCTGCTACAAGCCGGCTGCTCAACAACAGCCACTTTGAATATCCAATGAAATACATGAAGTTACCTGAGGGAGAATAAAAACCAGGTGAACCAAAAAATTTTTCCAACTAAAGAAAATCCTTGACTTGTAGTGAGAAGCAAAAATGTATGGAATTGTTTATTTGCACATCTGCCTAAGCTGAAGGCTGCTCTAGGCTTTTTGTTAAATCAAGTAAGCTAATGCAAATGTTTTTCGTTAACATCATTAACATGCACGGCATGGGCTTGTTAACACTGTTGGATCAAGTATTTTAGAAGTTAATTTAGCAGATAGGATTCAGTAGATAAATGCATCTAAACATGCTGAATGTGATTGCTCTCATTATTTTTTCTCTTTAGAACAATATATCTCACAGTAGTTACAGTAGTATGGTAAATTATCTACCATAAATACAGCCATGGCAGAGTGTCTGTTAAGCTTTTTGCACTGGGTCAATGGAAGCGGACCTTTAGTAAGTAGCTGCTTTGCAGAGGTTAATTAGAAACTTAAGTTGATATATCTGCCTTTTTTTTCACTTTTGTCACTGTGTGCAGAATTCATAACCAGGCTTTATCTGTATTTTTTTACCTCCCAATTTAATCATGTGCATCAGCCTTCAACTATCTATCTATCTATCTATCCCAAGTTATTCATCAGTTAGCCACTGTGTTTATTGTGGTAATAAAGGTTTTCTCTATACATTTAGTTCCAATAGTACATTTGGCAGCATATTGGCTCCCCTCTAGGAACTGCTCTTGAAAAAATACTTCTGTTTATTGCCCCCACCAGTGGAATGAAGAATTAGCCCCCCGTTGGTCTGCTGGAGTTGTTTTGAAATGCTGATATCTGCATCACATCCCAAACATTTGACTCAAAACAGGGTACAAATTCAAAGATAAAATCTGGAAACAACAATTGTGCTGACAGTACAGACAAAGGCATGTTTAAATGTCTGCTAAATGAGAGGAATATCGTGGGACCTAGTTTTTTTGAGCTTGCCATCCCACACACTATTAGTTGTCTGCATGGAATTCCCCACGTAATTTACTAAGGGAAACAAATGAGTGAAAGACTTCCAACTCTGCACAAATAGGAGTTGGATAGTTTTACACAGTAGCTGAACACAAATGCTGAATCTATAGCTGTTTTTTTTTGGTAGGTGTTTTTTTAGTGTGACCACTCACCAAAAATCTCAAAAAGGTTGGAGAAAAGGATGATGGACTTTGTAGTTTTGCTCCGGTCTGACCAGAATCCAAATAGAGGTCCCGTGAGCAGCCCGCTGAGACTAAAGGCAGACAGACCCAAACCCAGGAAATATGGAGGGGCCTCCAAAATCTGCAGATATCTCCATATTGTTGGCAGAATGACAGCTGAGAATGCAAAGAAAAAAGTACCCAAATATGTGGAAATAAAATCAGATGCTGTATTGTGTGACGTGTACTCACAGCCAAGAATGCCAAGCACATATTTTATTCCCAGTCGTGTCACTAAAGCTGTCATAATGAACTTACCGTACTCTATGCCACTCAGCATAAATATCAGTCCAATGGTGAGAAAAGTTATATTCCTCTTATGGTGATTATCCATGATGCTTCTTCATTCGCTGGCTTTTATACTCTGACTTCTGTCTGCTGATGTTGTTCTGAAATGTTGCTCAGAGGCATAATCAGATAACAGGAGACACCATGTGTCCACTTACCGCTGCCGGCCAGGATAATCAAAGGAATCTCTACGAAGCATTGCTCAAAGTCACTGCAGAACTTCTTAGAGATAGACAAGAAGCTGATGCAAGACTTCTCCTATCGAAGGAGGGATGCAGTGCAGGCAAAGAGAGAAACGCAGGACTGAATGCATCAAATCAGCAGTGAAAACAATCAAACCTAATCTGAAATGATTGCGGCTTTCCGAGTCCATGAGGCATTTATGTTAAAGGCAAAATTCTGTTTGAGTCACGTCCACAGTGCAGCTCCACGCTGCGAGGCTCACGGTCAAGGCAACGTCTCAAGTTACCAGGTGAGATAAAGTACCCTGAGCTTTATACATTTTTAATCTTGTTTTCTTCAGTTTCATCAAAAGCACTTCATTCTCCCACAATCCTGAGTGGCCAAGCCTATCTGCCCTCGTAGGTTTTTATATATATATATATATATATATATAAATGTAACATATA
>OMNM01013369.1:9174-38152 GCA_900302745.1 Parablennius parvicornis | reverse complement strand
CTCCGTTGTCTGCATGAATTCATAGATAACATGTACTCACGAGTTTAGTGTCACTCTGTTGTTTCATTCTGTGCAAAAAAAGGTCAATAATCGAGAAGCGATTCATCTGGCTCAGCTTTTCCATGACAAACAGCTGCAGCCAACCCACTGAGAGGCCATTAGCATCCTACCTGCTTTACCTGGTAGTGGTTTCTATAGAAACTCACATGAGGGTGGAAGGTGTTGTTGCACTCACCTTTGAGCCTTGGCAAACAACAGGAGATTCCCTGGTGAATAAACTGTGATCTCGTCCATTCAGCCAGTCACTGCTGAGAGTGTTGAGGATGAGATATGATCAGCTGTTGACTTCCAGATAGAAAGGAGCTTGTTAGGTGGATACACATACTTTGGGCCGATAAAGGAGTGGGCATGTTCTTGAACACAGCTTCCCCCCGGAGGTCATTCAGCATTCCCATTAACATCAACCTGCATGGTGCTCGCCGGCGGCAGACACGGTAAGAGCAGGCAGGTGATAGACTGAGCCAGGCAGCAAGACTTCAAAAAAAAAAAAAAAACCTGCTGCAAGTTCAGTATGGAGGAAACACACTGCTCATTAGAGGCCTTTACACTGGGTGCCCATAAAGTGCTAAGTTGTGACCATAGTCATTTAATCGTGATTTTCTGTGGGAACTATTGTATCTTCTCTGCTTTTACAGGAATCAAACAACTCTGATGTTTTGATTAGCATTATGGTAAAGGATCAAATCATTCATATGTCCGAGAACATGAATGAGATGACAGTTTTACAATATGTTGTTAATCTGCAAATACTGACAGGATTGTGCATAAAAATCTCATGAAACAAAAACTTTCATGCAACTTGAACTTCAAATACCTTCAACTCTGTAAATGGACTTTAATCCTTGTTTTTCTTTCTAAAAAATAAAAGACCTCTGCACTTTATCTCTTGACAAACAGTAACTGGAGATGTACACTTTTTCATAAAACCTACAGTGTTTTATGAAAGTATTCTCACTTGTTGCCTTGTACATGGAGATATACGTAAGTTGCATCCTTTTTCATCTCTGTTGCATTCATTTAACCTCTATTTAATGACAATTACAGATAACTCAGACACCAATGTGTTAACCACCACAATCTTTTTTTATGAGTCAATCACAGAATTTGCGTTGATTGAAAAATCAGGTCTGATTGTCTCCTGGGTTCAATGATTGCATGCGTGGCTTGTTGGCTCTGGTCATATTAGTGTGTGTGTGTGTGTGTGTGTGTGTGAAACACAGGGAGGTTGTTAATGTGGCGGTGCAGCATGACCATGAGTGGAGTTGGGGAGGTGATGTACGTGGGGACCACGGTGCTCGAACCCAGGTCCCAGTGTCAAGTGTCGGGGAGGACCGCGCCATCCTGCTGGGCTTCACCATGATGGCCTTCTCTGTGCTCATGTTCTTTGTGGTTGGCATCACGACGGTGAAACCTTTTGTCAACAGGTACCCTGAGGCCTTCATGAGTCACAGTTGTAACTTGTCTTATTCAGAGTAAGATGATGCTTCTACTTCAAAAGTTAGTGGATCACAAAAGTTATTAGGATTCATCCTCTAGGCTCCCTGACAGCCTGGCCCATATTTGCTCTAAATTAGAGCCTTTCTGGTGTGACTCTGCCCGCTGGAGGCTTTGGTCAGGCCTCTGTGAACCTTCCCTGGTGCTTGTCTTCCAGTAACTGGGAGGAGGCTGGCTGTGTGCTGCAGCAGACCGACGTCCCAGAGGAGTGGGTGGACTGCAGAGGTGTGAGCACGGTGCCGTGCCTCAGGGTCACGGTTAACCTCACCCGCACCAATCAGGGAGCTTTTCTCCACTTTGACGAGGAGTCAGTCCTCCATGCCACTGAGGTATGAATGTGTAACCGCAGTTTGCAGATTTTAGGGTTCACCTGCAATGGAACAGACTTTTCGCTAGCAATTCCACAAACAGTCGTTCATTCGGTAGTTGATTTTTATCACTAGGAATCAGAATATTCAGCATTTTATCAGTCAGGTAAACAAAGACTTGAGGAAACCATGAGGGAAAGTGATGGAAGCAAATAACTGTACTGAAATAGCTGATAGCTTGGAAAAGCATCACTTCTGTAATTGCCCATGTGAATAAGCCAGTTGAGATATTATTAGGAGATGCTGTCCTGCTGTACTTGTGCTCTATTCAGAGCGATTGCACACAAAAAAAAAATGGGAGGAAAGAGTGCAGCAAATTGAGGCGAGACACTATTCCCTGATCCAGACAGTGAGCTGAAGCCAAAAAAAAAAATAAAGAATAGGAAAAAAAAAAGAGCCCTTGCAGCTTGTCTTGCTGATTGCAATCAGTGCTCACTACTGTAACAAGCAGGTCACTTGATAAAAAAGAAAAAAAAACACTTGAACTCTATCTCTTCTCTTCTAGTGTTTCTACATACCAAAATGTCAAATGGACAGCAAAACGCTCCACGATGAAGTCCATAAAGTGAAAAACAGCTTGGACAGTCTGCTGGGGACCTCGTCCTCGTGTCTCCTGGACCACGTCAGGCACCCGAGCCACGCCATCCTCAACAGGAAGTACACTTTGAGGAGGACCCTGTTTGCTCTGCTGTGGCCCTGCTTGATGCTGGGCGGCGGCGCCCTGCTGGTGGGACTGGTGAAGCTCACTCAGTGCTTGGCCCACCTGTCGGCTGAGTTGAGCAGTGAGGCTGCAGCCGGGGGCCGGCCGACTTCTAGGTACACTCGGGGTAAACTGTACAGGCTCCTCCGGAGGTCCAGCGTGCAGTCTCCCTCCTAACATCATGCTGCATTATGCCAAAACAACTGTTCTGAACCACTAACTTGTAATTAATGTGAGCCAAAACTGGATCAATGCAGAATGTCAAAATAGCAAATGATCTACAGTTTTGTCTTCATTTTAAGATTAAAGTGCCATACAGTGTCTTAGTTAGAGGTTTTGAATGACAGGAAGAAATCAGGAAAATGTCAAATGATAAAATTCATCATGAGACTGAGACTGAATTAATCCTTTTTCTTGCTCTGTTGAACACCAAACTGACCAGTAGCGCTCTCACTGTGTCTGCTGCGTGTTAATGAAAATGAGGTCCATTGTGGGTTTTTAAAAAGATTTTTCTCGGGAGCAGCTTACATTTTGAATAACTTGTTCACGAATTCTCCTCACGGCTTTACTCTCCATATACTATATCAGTGGATGTGTCTCTCTCATAAGTTTGATTAAAACTCATCTAGCAAACTTGTTAGTTTTATATTTTTAAATTTACTGCGCTACATGTCATCTTTACATTTCTTTTGTTGTAAATTATTACAATTGTGATTGATTGAAATGTAAAATGACATAAACCACAGGTTTTATACACCGTGGTTTATCAACTTGTGTCATTTGTTTGTGTTTTTTAAAAGGCTAAAAGGTGAATAAACTGCAGAATTCAAACTTTGGACATCAAACAGGTTGAAATGTCTTGATATCCAAAAACCATCCATTATAACCTTCCTTTTACATTTTGGGCTTTTAACAGCATTGTTAGCTATGGGTTTTGTAAAAAGAAAAAAAAGCACCTCTGTTTATCTTCAGTTTGACGTCTATGTCCAGAAATTGTGGAAATCTATCACTGCCTTCACCAGTGAAATGTTCCGCATACCCACTGGCTGCAAGACAAGCTCAATGCATGATCCATCCACCCCCGTTCTGAAAGGTTGGACAGAAATTCTTTTTTATGGAAGTTACATCCAAAGACTTGTTTAAACGTTGATTCACAATTGCCTGATTCTGGATTTTGTGTTAAGGAGGCACACGAGTGTTTTATATTGATGACTGTTCCTGAAGGTTAGGTTTAAGTGCAGGAGCTGCTGCAGAGTAAAATGGTCCCTTGAATCCTCCCCAAGGTTTTACTGCAGTCTAACAGCAAAGATAAGCATTTCTCAAGAGCATTTTTCTTGGTCTTTCACCTCTCACCTGACCTCCACGTCTCTTGTTAAACTTTCTTAATTGCAAAGGAGAGTCTTAAGAAGCAGCTTCTTTATCTCATGCCTCCTCCTGCTTTGCCAGCTTCCAATATTTTAAATGTTATTGTGCTATGTGCTGCTGATTGTGGCAACAGTTAAATAGTTTGAAGAGTCACAAAATTTGCATTATTTGGACTTTCATGAAGACGCCTGTGGCCAACGTAGATCTAACAAATGAATTAAGGTCTGAGACCTTGGCAAAGGTCAAGTTGGCCAACAAGATCAATCTTTCAATGCATGCTCACACTTACAAACTTTGAATGTCAAAATAATTTATTTTCTTTCCTTTTTTAGCTCACTCACATCATCAGCTGTCTGAAGTAATTTCTTGTTTTCATCTTGACATCTGGATAAAATAAATGCATCCATTATGTTTTTATGACAGATGTTTTGGGTGTGTCTGCAGAACAATAAACAGGTCTCTTTGGAAGACTTGTGTTCACTGCTTTTAGTCTCTAGGTTGCATTTTCAAAGGAGAAATGATGATTGCTGGATGTGAAAAAAAACAAAAACATTTTGAGGCAAAATACTGCATGTAAAAACTTTACCATCCAAGGAATAGCAGACTTGAGGGGGTGTTTTGTTCTTTTTGGCATGTATTTATCTGGAACACATCGCTGCACACATAAGAGTGGCTGTGGCCAAAAGCTGCTTCTGTTGTTGGTCCATTGTTCAACCACCTCTCTTCTTGCAAACTTCCCCCAGGGGCATCATGGGTAATATCAACGAAGAAAGCAACTGCCAGCTTTAGGTGATCCTGTAAAATAACCAAAATAAATAAAATAAAAAAATTTAAAAAATGTTGCAAGAAAAATTGGAATGTAGGAAATTGACAAACATAAATTCTGAGCTTTTTGAGTCTGGCAGTGGCAAAATAAATATGCTGTGTATTGTAATTCTTATGATATGCATATTTTATTCCTCTGAAGTATTGAATACAACACTAAAACTGATCTTGCCAATAACATTAGTGTCTTTTTTTTTTTTTTAATACTTTCGGACATCAGCTCAGGTTCTATTCACCGAGAAAACTAAACAAATCTCTTATATTGGGAGAAATATCTTTATTCAACAGCACAATAAATGAATGCATACAGTTTCTTATGAGACATGGTCATATGAGGATGAATAAAACAAGTATTTGAAAGTTTTTTTTCTTGTATGATATATACAAATGGACAGATAACATGGTTCTTATTAAAAACATGCAGGGTAGTTTCTTCTTCCTTATTGTGCTTACAGACTTCCATTTGGGACAAGAGGCCTCCACATGACGTGAAGATGGTACATTTGACAAAAGCCTCAAGTCTTTCTCTTTCATTCAGCTCTTCAACCACAAGAGGCCGCCTGCTGGATTTTAGTATGAGGATGCTGCGTGTTATGCCTGATTCCTCCATCTTTTTTTTATTTTTTTTTGGTTAGCAGATACATATATGAGCATGTTTACATTTAAAAATACAAAAATATATTACCTCTGTAGTTATTTAAGGAAAGCGTTTGCACATATAGTAGCAGTATCTGTTACCTTCATCGTGACTTTGTTGTACCTCAAACAAGTAACAAGGTCAGTTTCTATACATGAAATTCAAGTAAACAACATCAGGTCAAACAAGGGAAAAAAAAAAACCCAAAAACAGTAAGTAGTACATATTCAAGGACCTCATGCATAATGCAGTATGAGAAAGAAAAACAACCAGAGCAAGTACAAAGGGAAACAGCATTGTTTAGAGTACATGGTACATGGGGGATTAGTATTCTTAGTTTGGGTCCGGCCCACCGCTCTGTCTCCTGTACAGAAGCACATGCATCTCAATAGGATCGTTCTCCTGAGCAGGTTCAAGCTGCACCCCCACTAATGCAGGCAGGCTTGAAGTGTCCGGAGAACCGCCTCCATTTACATATCGTTTAGTAAAGCTAGAAACACTTACTGGACTCCTGCGTACGAGACTACGCAGTGGTGCGATGACTACTTTTTCACACACTATCGTAGGACAAGAGTAAGGAAGAAGACACTTGAAAGGTTTGGAAAAATATCACTTAAGTTGCTTTTTTTTTTTTTTTTTTTTTTTTTACCTGAATGACATGATTCAGTGAATTTGAGATTTTGTAGGAACAGAAAACACGTTTTTAACAGATGGCTTAGATTGAAGCTCCAAACCTTGGTTTGAAACTTGGTGAGAAGTAAACAGAAGGGTTTGGAGGCGTTTCCTCACGGTTCTGTCTGCAGGGAAGAAGACAATGATTCTGTTACACAGCAGCGTTGTGCATTTTGCTCGTTTTTCTTCCATGTACTATCCGTACAATATACTACTCCGTGTCCGCATCGTTTCTGCCGTTCTCTGACATCATTTTTTTTCTTTTTTCTTCAGTGTATGGTCCATGTTAGGATCACACCTTGCATAGTGGAACAGCAAACAGACACTACACATCCTGGTTTTTTCCTCTTGCACTTCTTGCCTGTGTCAGCTGAATAACAACAACAAAAAGCAATTCATAACACGTGATACGGCGGGCCACCGGAGAGGGTTTTTCACCAATCTATCTGCATTGGGTGGATGACGAAGGTTCGTGCCTGAACATCGTTCACACAATAATACTGTTAGACGAAAGAAAAAAAAAACAAAATACTGCAGATATCAGTGCTATGAGTACACACAAGACTTAGAATAGTAGTGTATTTCATTTTTTGTTTTTTTTTCTTTTTTACAATAAGACTGTGGAGTAGTGGAGTTATACATCTAGTACTTTGGCTCAGTAGAAAATAGATTTGAAAAGGAATATGTGCACCGAATGCATACAAGTATCTGGATATACTGCTGTACAATAGTTTGCTTATTTGACAACAAGAATTCTTAACATGAGGACGTGTCATTTGTAGGCTACAAGTAGGTAATAATTTCAGCTGCTCCAAAAAGGTCTTAAATGCTAGATAAAAGTGTTTCCAACAATCTTTCGTGATGCTTCTTTGATTGCCTGACTGCTCAGTGTCCTTTCATGGTGACCCACCCCGACAACCCGCACCCTCACCATCCTCATCACCCTCCACATCTTCATCAGTTCATAATAGGTAGTACAAATAACTCAGTTACACCCTGACGGTGTAATTTCAGAAGAAAACCGGCTGTGCTCGTTGTATACCATTTCAAAATGTTCCTCTCTTAATGCTGATGGTTGTCGATGTATTGAAAGGAATTTTTTTTAATTAAATAAAATAAAAGAACTAAGAGAAATTAAAATTTAGTTCACATAAATGTTGAGGTCCATTAAGCTTGTTGAGTTCCTATAAAGAAGACAGATGAAATATAACTCCACCCTACCTTCTCAGGTTCATAATGTAGGGAGACAAAGTCAGACACTCGCAGTAACGGGAGCATTTAGGCGTTCTGTCCCTGAATTCGGCTCTTGTGAGCGTACTCATTTTGCGTCGCACCGGCGGATAACATATAAGAGTCGCACACTGGCAGAAGTATTAACCAGGCCTGTAGTGTTTCAGGAAAACAACTTTCTCGCCACTCTTTTGGTTCTAAGTTTGCTGCTGTGGTCGCTGCTCTTAGTGTCTTTGCGTTTCTCAGTTCATGGCGTGCTGGCGAATAGTGTGGAAGATCCAGTCCATCTTGGTAGTCCAGCCGCCGTGGTGGGCGTCATTCATCTGCTTCATGAAGTAGTCCAGAGCCTCCTGCTCCGACTTGTCCAGGGCTAGGGTCTTCCTGATGTAAGCGATGTCATCGAAGGACTGGAGCTCGGGCATTCCGGAGCCCAGCATCATGGAGAAGAGGTTGATGAAGAGGTTGGCGTGCTGCCGGATTGCCAAGTACGCCTTGTAACACATCTCCTGAAACCTGATGAGAAGAGGGAAGAAGAGCAAACGTTTTTGGAAGAGGAGAAAAATATGTGATTGGAAGAAGATAACATTCAGCCAAGCAGCTAAGTACTTTTTCCAACAACGTCACATCTAGTCCAGTCATTACCTTTCAAACTCTCTGGTTTTGGTGCACTCTTGTGTTCCTTTGCTAATGACAATCAAGAAGTCTTGTGTGAGCACAAAGGGAACACGTTCTCTCTTGTATCCAAACTTCTTCTTCTTGTGGTCAAGGAAATGGCCAAAGTCAATGTGGAAGAGCTGTGAATGTAGAACGTAAAAGATCCAATCAACCGCATTAGGTCTGTGTATGAAATAACACCAAAGGCAAGACCAGCATGAACCTTACCTGCCCGTCATCTTTCACCATAATGTTGCTGTTGTGCCTGTCGCCGATGCCCAGGATGAATGTGGCTACACAGTACCCTGCACACGACCGTGTGAACAGATCGATGGCCTGGTCATACCTGAGACGTTACACCATTCGGTGAGAAAAGGATGCAACTTTGATAAGTTTTCACATTATTTTCCCATATCAGTGATATAAAACTTAAAAAAATTCTGATGAAACTCCATGAGATATAACTAGATTTATTTTATTATTTAAATATTCCACACAGCCTTTTAAAATATCCCGATGAGGTCTTCAAAAAACAAACTGAGATGATTTGCATAAATTTTTTTTCAAGAAAATATTAAACATTTAATTTAAAAAAAAAAAGAACTGTCATTTACATCTCATCATTACATTTTTCTTGCTGAGTATAAGATTTACACCAGAAAAAACAAGACAGGAAAACTGTCTAAAGCGTCGGTCACTTACATTTCTCCCTTGTTCTTATCCTTGAGCCACTGATGCAATGTATGGCTGTTGAACTGCAGCGCCCCCTTTAGGCCTCCCTTGCACTGGATTTGCATGATGGTGTGCGAGTTCCTCACCACCTCAATCAAACCCACACAATCGCCAATGGAGAGACAACCATACGGTAACATCCTGATGGAGGAAAGACAAAAAATAACATGAGAGAGGCGTCAAAACGAAGATGGCAGTGATGGACTTTGTGTTTGATGACCCGAGGTGGCCGGTCAGAGTCGGCACTAATCTACATTCAAGTATGAAGTGCAGAACATGAAAGGTCCAGTGCCCGTTAACGTGTACCTGCATCCCTGCTGTCATGGTGAAGTGAGGAGCCTACCTGAGATCAAGGCCTTGGTTCTGCCAGATGTTCTCCATTATCCTAATGATCTGCAGCGTCAGCATGTCCTGCCTTAGATCTGTGAGAGCCGAAAGAGACAAGGAGGCGGAAAACAGTGAGGTGAATATTAGCTGCTTAGATGCTTTGATCATCTCCTCGATGCATTATGGAGCAGAGCTTTCAAAGTCAGGCTTGGTCACAGATGGTGCAGCTACATGCACAAGCAGCTGCAGTAAAGTGTGACGTCCTGAATTTCTGTGAAAGAGCAAAGATGGGGTTTTGTCTGTATACCATGATACAGCTCACAGGCTTAGACTGAATTACGCTGCGTGCTCAGCAGCAGCAGCAGCAGGTTTGTGTCCGTCTGTGTGAGTGTGCTGAGACGGTGAGGCGGGGATGAACACACGGAGATGGAGGCAGGATGAAGACAGACATGTGGAGGACGCAGACTGAGCTCACCGTCTCCATTTTTGAAGATGATTTCATTGTTTTGAAAGAGCAGCTCCGACATCATGTCTGGATTCTCCCAGTTAAGCCACAGAGGTCGTTTTGCTGAAGACATCATCCTGCATTCCTCCAGACTAGAAGAGAGACATGGGCATGTTTAAATAAGAGAAATATACAGAAAAGGAAGACAACAAAAAAAAAAGTCTCCAACCACAAATTGTGGCTGTCCACATGAGCGTTGACTCACTACAAAGTATAAATTATTGTTTCTCAGCCAAGTCATGTGGGCTTACTGTAAAGAGAGGCTGCGTTTCAGACAATGAACTTACCATGACCCTGAAAATACTTCATCCACAAACACACACAGAATATTTTCATCACAACTGGTGATATTTATAAAGTCTGGAAGAAGGACCGACAAAAGCAGGAGAAACTTGGAAAAAGAGAAGAAATGCAAATCTATTGAGAGAACAAAGTGGGATATTGTCGGCGGGTGTTGGCGTACCGCAGGTTTCCCAGCTGATGTGCCGGATTCAGAGGGGAGGTGAAGCTTTGCAATGCATCCATGTAGTCAGGCCTTCTCATCTGCTCCACCAGGAACTTCATTTGAACCTAGGAAGAGTTAAACAGGCGCATCAGTGATTCATATTCCTCCGCTGAGCAGCTGGGGGAAGAGGTCAGTCTGTTAAATATGCATTAAGTAGTGTCCAACTCGCCCTGCCTCTCTCTTTTTATTGAAATTATTTACTGCCCACAATGAGGTAATGCTGCCTCATGCAAGGTTTTTAGCCAATAGCATGCACCCTCTGGTGGCCATGTTTGAGGCCCACAGGTTCAATACAAACTAGATTTTTGAACAGCTAAAATCAGCAGTATTATTAAAAAAAATTTAACCGTAGTGTTTCAGTCCTGTGTTCGTCCTGAGTTTGACTCAATTCCTGAGGCCACTGCTGCCATAATTATGATATTTGATCCCACAGACAGAAGAAACGGGACTCTGGATACCCCCGTATGGATTAAATCTACATGGAATCATTTAAATAGATTTGTCCTAAAGTGTTTATTAACTTCTGTCCTTAAAGATGTGAGAACATGTGTTTCCTCTAAATGACTGCATCTGTAAAGTTCTGCTTTTACATCATCTATATTTAGGCTGATCTCAGTTTTAAAACTTTAAAACAGTTTTAAGTACTGAGCCTTCACTGATTCAGTGTGGAGCCTGATTCCCACTGTGAAAACCTCGAAACATGTGACTGATGCCTCAAGGCTGGATGTTAAAGTTGACATAACACTCTTTATATTTTTTTAATCGGTATATTCTGTACTGTTACAGATCAGATCATTAAGTCAACCTCTTATTCAGATCCTCTTATTTTCTTCAGTAAAGACTGTTATGTAATATGTCTGTCTATGTATATTCTCCTTCCCAACTGGACTTATTCTTATCTTGATGAACAAATCCAGTTGACATCGTTCAATTGGTTTGATATTTCAGTGACAAAACCTTTCACAATTTATGAACAAGTTCAGCAGGTTCCTCATCTGTACTGATTTCCTCTTCCCGTGGCTTTTGTTTAGGAGAAAATTCCTCTTTGGATTTCTTTGTCAAACTTAAGTCCAGACAAAAAGAACAAGGCCGTCAGACAAGTGTCCGCCTTTCTATAAAACATAAGCACACTACAGATGTTTTGAATTCAACTGCACACAAGAAATAACATCATGAAAATTTAGAATTTATTATATGTACCAGGTAAAGTGAAATCACCTTGAGTATCATTTAGTTTACACAAATATGTTTGTTTTGTAACTGGTTTGAATCTAAATTCCTTTAAACGGGCAAAAGCAACTGTCTGACTTCTATCGCTCCACTATTTTGTGGCGTCGCCGCAGACAGATTGGTCCAGATGTTGTCAAGATTAAAGCCAACGATTCAGTGGATCACAATTAACAGCTGCCAGCTGTCCGATTACCTTCTGCGCCTCATCTTTTTTCTCCTGTTTGAGGAGATCGGTCAGATTGATGAGCTTCTCCATGGCTTCCACCTGTCTGCTCAGGTGCTTCAGATACATGCCGCAGGCCCGGCAGTACGACTCCAGCAGCAGGCCAAACCGCTGACTCACTGTCTTGTTGTGCATCTCTGACCTTCACACGTTGAGGCAAAAGGGAGTGGAGAAAGATGAAGAATTGCATCCCAATGAAATGCTTTTAGCATCTTTGTCAAAACACACGCAGCCTCCAAAAAGATGAATCGACAAAACTCTCCTAAAAAGTAACATCAGTTCAAAACTTCAACATACAGAAGCTCAATTTCATAAAAGGAAGACTCATTTAAAATAGCTCACTTCAAATGCCAGAAGAAGAAATGTCCTATCCTCTGATTGGTTAATGCCTTTTTCAGCAGGAAGCGTGCGAGAGGGTTATCAAGGTACTGCTCATATTTCAAAACCTGAGAACAGGAACCAAAATACAGACAAAAACTTCAGTTATATCAAACACTGCAATGTCAAGGGTTCACTTCCTTATGATAACTTATTTCATACTTGTAACAAGATGATAGTACCACACACCTGAACCAGTTGAATAAGGTACTGTGAGAGTTTGTCATCAGTTAGGTATTTCTCAAGGCACTTTACGGCAAAATCTCTGATCATGGGATCGGGGAAGTTGCAATCCAGCAACTCCATGGCTTGTTCTGGCTTGATAGCGGGCCAGTCCTTCAGAAGGCAATACATCTAAAAGCAAACAAAACAAAAAGAAGGTCGCAACACATCTATTTTTGAGTATTTGTGCAATTTCAAACAGCCCGACTATGCACGGAAATGTGCCGACAGGAACGACTGCGAATAAAATGAACCTACAAAATGAAAGCACGGCAGCAGTAGAAACCTAAGCTCACCTGTGCAACCTCATCTCTGGAGTTCCACTTCACAGCCAGGAGGATCTTGGGGAGGATCTCCGGCAAACTGCTGCAGTCGTGTCTGAAAGAGTTAGAAAGGGAGAAAAATATCTGAAGCAACAGAATATTCACTATACGTTTGAAAAGGTGAATACATCAACTTAAAAGACAAGTGAGTGAACTCAAAATTAATGACTTTTTATGTTGCTCTCTTCTGTAGTTATTCTAGGTGTCGTTTGTACACATTGAGTCTAAGTATGATCGAGTGGTGATCACCTAGTTTCAGTTCAAAGTGCCCCCTCGCAGGCCAGCTATAAGACCGCCGTACCACCACGCCCACATATTAATTACCTGTGCCGCCACAAAAAGTCTTTCTCCTGCTCAGTGATTTCAGACAACGGATCTCTGTTACACACTTGTCGAAGCTGATCGTTGTCACTGTCAGTCAGGGGATTGTCACGTGCCAGTCTGTTGCTCTGTAACACCACAAAACACACGTTCACGGCAAATAAACAAAGTTATAGAGACTATGCTGGACAGAAGAGACCTGCTTATTGTATTAAAAAAAGTTGTGACATAATGTTTATGTGTGCAAAGAGCGTGAAGCACAAGGAGATTACAATCACAGGCAAGCGTATAATAAAAGAATGCTTGTTATCTTACAAAACCGGTGTGGCAGTAGTTGAAGCCAAGCTCTCTGGAGATATTCCAGTTTGCATGGTCCTCGATGGCAGTCATGTCAGGAAACTTGACGGGGCAACTGAAGTGATCAAATTCCAGCTCCAGACAGGGGGTTTCCTGTTTGTTTACAGAGTAGGAGAAGGGAAAAGGTCAAACAAGGCGTTTTACTGTCATCAAAGAAAGGTGTCTGTGTCAATGAGTCAATTAATTAAGTGAGATAAGAAGCTTGATTGTTTATATCGAGGAGGATTAACTCTAGCACCCACACAGAACTGGTTGTCACCAGCTCCATTAAAACTGGGTCACGGGGCTTAGAGGCTTGTAACCAGCGCTCACATGATAAATACAGTATGTGAGAAGCTACAAATGTAACAGAAATGTTGAATATGTCATTAAAATCATTACAACAAATGCCCAAAACTCATGAATTTTGACTACAAAACAATAGAGCTTAGTGAACTAATTGAAAAAAAAAATATTTCAATAGGACAACAGAAGAGGTTTCTCCATTAGAACAAGACTATTCTGCAGCATTACGTTCATGTTGACATCTGCTGTTCACCTTGTTGGGATTGGAGCCAGTGACGCCGATGGGGTTGAGCAGGTCCTCCAGGCCGTGTGGGACGGGCCACAAGTTGAGAGCCATCTTCCCTGCTACGAGTGTGTGGGTGTAGTCAAACAGGTTAATGTTGCCCCAGGCGAGGGGACAGTGCTCCTACCAGAAAAAAACAAAACAAGATGATGACACGTGAAAATCATTAAGATGTCAACAGCTCAGGGCTATGAAGCAGGCAGGTGCAGCACAGAAAACAACAGGAGGGTGCTTGTTTATAATGACACTGACTGATTTCCCAAGTTAATTAAAGAAGAACAAAAAGCACAATGAATGTGACTGGTTTTGCCTGTTTACTGTCGTTAATTAACCAGACCGGGTCAAACAGGACGTGTGAAATACGAGAAGGCTCCCCAACTTGAAAACGTGTCCTTTCAATTTGAAATGGAAACAGAAAGCTGCAGTATTTCGTTGCACTAGTCGCTCTTTGACAGACGATCAAATAGGAGGACGTTTCACCGTCCTGCCGAGAACAATTCTACCTAACAGTGATTGTCATTTTTGACATTCACACACGTCAAAGCGGCTTTAATGACTGCAGTGAGCACCGGTAATCATGACATCGCTGACATCATGACGATAACAAAGGGAGAGCTACTGGATGTAAAACCAAGTGTGCCTGTGTGCTATGAAATCAAACATCATTTTCTCCTGACAGGTTGGCAAAAGGTCAATTACTGATTTTTTTTTTTGTTTTTTGTATTGAAACTAAATTTTAATTGACTTCATCATGTGAGCTTACTCTAGTGTGATAATGGCTCCTCGCTGGTACAACTCGTGACCACAAGCGAAACAGAAACTACAATGTGTGAAATCCTAAACATGGTGATTTGTATTCGGTTTCAGTGCTAACCTCCTTAGCTCCCTTCCTCCCTTTGACAGAACAGATGGAGAGGCAGAGGCGGGCAGCCCGGGGAATTTCTGGAATGTACATGTCGTAGTTCAACCACTCGTTCCACCTGGGACCGACATGAAGAGAGACATTAGTATGATCAATCGCATCGTTGTCACAGAACTCGGTGTATAGCATGCTGTTTGCTCACTACGCACTACCTGGGGTTTGAACAGGGCACGCGTTGGGTGTTGACATTGTCACACAACTGCTCTCCACCGTGATAGATCCCAGTCCTGACGTAGATCTACAGCAGAACAGATATATACATTAATCCATTCAAGTGGTAAAGACAGTCTTTCAACAAATGCCTGACAAAGACGAACAAATACCCGGCGTCTGACATCATCAAATAACATCCGTGGTACTGAGATATTAAATTACAGTCAGAACACATGTCATTTAAAGTAGAGAATCTTTTGAGAGAACCAGGTGACGTAATCCGCAGAAAGCAAAGTAACCCCACTGTACCTTGTCGATGTCTCTGATGTTAACATTGACATAAGTGGCGCACAGTATTTTGATTCGCAGTGTTCCATTGATAGTCCATAGACACTTGGTGGATGTTTCCCCATTCATGTAGGGCGTCGCTGTGGATATTCGCCTTGCATAAGACGGCATAGTGAAGTTGTCCATGGGCAGTTGGGAATATAAACTGTCTTTTGCCATCAACATCAAGTTGGGCATCCTTCCCAGCATGATACAGCTGCGCACATACTGTCAAAGGCAGACAAAGTGACATTTTATAGCATCTGTGATCGTGACAGCATGATGGGTTTCATGTCATCTGACATTTTGAAGACGATTTCTAAGATAACCAGCTCGGGAAATAAAACAGAAAAAAAAAATCTGCATTTGCAATTACTTCTTAGCAGTCGCTGAAGCATTCGGCTCGTCTACTGTGTGATGTGTACAGTGTTTTCTTGGATCAGCACATTTTACAGGTAGGACATTTCCTCATAAATTTCATTTCATGCCATGAATGTCAGGAGCGTTTGTGTCGGATGATAATTTGATGTGAAGTGGATCTCTTTTCCCTTCTAAGTACAACAGCATCAGATGCGGCCGGGCGAAGATTAAATGAGATTACCTTGTACTGACTCAGAGGGTATTTCTCCAGTAAGTATTCATCACAGCCGCAGACTTTGAGGATGTACTTTCCCTGATACTCCTGCACACACATCTTCAACTGCTCCTGGGAGAGCAGCATGCTGCGCGTCTTTTTCCGGATGGCTTCAGCAATCACCTGCTCTGGCACATAATCGTGATTGATCTTCAGGGTGTACTTCTGTTTGTCATTGCTGGGTGAAACAATGACCCAAATGACCACTATGATTTGACCTGCAGGAGAGAAAACAACAAAAAGATCGGACGCGGTCGTGTGAAGAATTGTGTAAAATATTTTCTGATGCTGCGAATGTTTGCTGCCCTCCCCAGAGTAAAACGTCTTACCTTTGTCGAGCTTGTTATAGATGTGCCTGGGGAGCTCTACTGAGGATTCCACGTTAGGAGGGTAGACGTACAAAGCTCTGCTGTGGGGTCCGTTACTGTCTCGAAGGTCCACCGCTTCTTTGCAAACATTTAAAATGTTCCTTCTGAAATCCTGTACTTCTGGATCTTTCACCAACTCAAACTCGCATATGGGCATTCCAATGGCAAAACCTACAGGAAATAAATTGTTTAGTAAACGTGTGTGTCATTTGCCCTAAAACATCTTTCTTGATGAATTCTTATTATACGAAGTGGTAATTATACACTGTCCAACATGATAAAGTCTACTGCGGAAGGCCAGCTGAGTATCACACAGTATTACGTTAATCCTTCTCACTATGGGAAATAGCACCGACAAGGCCAGTGGCTGTTATATTACCCCGGTGTAAAGCAGGTCATTTTAAAACTGCATACCGATCTCTCTGTTGAGAATCTTCTCTTCTCTGTTGCCCACTGGCTCGATGACTTTGAGGAAGGCCTGGAAAAGCCTGAGATCGCACAACCTCCTGGTCTCGTCGTAAAACTCCTCCCGCTCTGCCTCTTGAGTGACGCTGACAAAGATGTAGGAGCTCTCCTCCTGCAGCAGATGGTAGAGAGGGTACTTCCTGGCTTCTTTGAAAAGCTCATGCTTAACTGTGATAAGTGTGGCCTCCCGGAGGCACTCCAACGTGAGAATCATGCCATTTGGCAGAAGGCAGTCCACTAGGATGCTGGGGGGCATCAAGTGCATCCCCCATAGTTCTCCTGACGAGGGTCTGGGAGGCATGGTTCAGCCAGCAAATCCGCTCTATTCAGTTTCAGAGCCTGGTAATTACCAGATGAGCGATATCAGCCAACTGTGAGAAATAAGGAAAGAGAATTATATAAGAACTTGTGTACAATGACGCAAAAGGCTTGAGGTAAATATTGAGTTGAAGTGATGCAAAGGCACTTAATATAAAATGCTAAGTAGGAGGATACAAATTTACCGATGATTGCCAAAACTTTTATTAATTAAGTAATTACAGTGTAGGGAATGCCTATAGGAGACTGCAATATCTTTTAGGGATGTATGGTAATAATAACATGTGACCAGACTCAGCCAATATTGACTGTGTATGTAAATATCAGTAATAAAATGTCTGTTGAAATGACATTCAAATAAAAATACTTTAAAAATGAAGAAATGTTAAATGTTTGACTCAATAGAGTCATTTATGCAGATTGTAGCTGTTATGAGGGTTTATTGTGGAGTATTTTCTGATTGTAGTATGCACAATTAATAGTATAAGTATTTAACATAATTATACAGGGATACCAATATGGTTTGTCTTTTTGACAATTGTTCTATACAGTTATCTGCTAAATGGAAATTGAAACACAAGTATTCATTTTATACTAAAGGTAGGTAGAGCCAGCATTGTATATACATCCAAAATGTTGGTTGTTTTTTTTAACCTGTACAATAACACTGTAATTACATACAAAAGCTTCACTGATGGTACAGGTTTACACGCAAATGTAAAGATACTATCATGACCAGCAAGGTTTAACTTTAAAAGGAAATGGCAGATCAAAATGCAAATGATCCTATTTAAATATTACCCTGAATAAGTATATCCTTATTTGAATAGCACCATGTATGCATCAAGAGAAGATCATGTCTAATGTTTTCAATCCCAATGTAAAATAACTTTATATATTGATTGACTGGATAATAAATGTGCACTTAGCATTTACAGCAAACATTTATACCGAGGAGAAAATCAGTTGAGTGGGATCTATCTGACACTTCTTTTCCTTTACAGTTTATTACATTCCTTTATGTAAAGTGACGTTCATTCAGTTCTACAGTCGACTGGTAGCAAAACATTTAATAATTCAATGAACGATTTACATTAATATGCGTGTGCTACTTTTGACGAAAGCAAACGAACGAAGCAACAAACTATATCATCTGAAAGGGGGAAAACATGGTGACTTTATTGAGTTCTTAGTGTTGAAAATATGCTAGCTCACATGGAGAGCAACGATGAAGTGATAAACATCCAGTGATGTCGGCGCAAACCACTTCCAAAAGCCATGTAAACAAACTTGTTAGCCGCTTCAGTTTAACATGGGTAACGAGGCTAATGTTTAGCTTTCAGCCTGGGCTTTGACAGTCGATTCGATCGGTTTGATGTGTGCTGCTGTTTAGTTTCTTTTTTGGTGTTTCAACATAAGCGAGTTGTTGTTTCTTCGCCTAGCCGTGCTAGCCAAGTTCACTAAGCAGATCAATGTCATAAGCAATATGAAAACCTCGACTCATACATAAGCTAATTTTAGTCCGACGGTGCAATAATAAACACCACGAATCGCGGGTGTGCCATGTGAGTCACCGGGTGGTTGGTTCGGTTACCAGTAGAGAGCAGAAACCGGCAACGACAAACGATAAGACACATGTTAAAGCTACCTGTGTCAGATAGCCGAACCGGTTAGCCGCGGAGCTAGTTAGCCTGCACGACCATTAGTCGCGGCTCGCCGAGGAAATCCCATCCGTGCCCGCTCGGGACGTCTCACACAGCGGTGCTAGCTCCGACGTTAGTCCATCCGAACCACGGCAGCGGGGCAGCGCCCGCTTACTGTGAAGAGAAAACCCTCCTAACTACCGGTGACGGTGTCAATACGTCCTAGCGGAATAAGTCTATAGCACTTCATGATGTTGTTCGTCGCGCCGTCCCGACAATAAACTGCACTGTTTGGATAGCACGCTAGCTGCGCACGGCTAGCCTGTTCCAGCCCTGCTGTTGCTGCTGCTGCTAGCAGGATCCTCGCGAGGACCGCCCTCACGCGCGCGACCGCACGCGCACACAAAGAGACACACACACAAATACAGAGATATCTGGAAGAGCAGCCACTCATCATGAGATGAAGAAGGCCGGGGAATTCACAGGAAACTCTTCGATTACTGTTTTATTTTCTTCTTGGCGACGCAATTGTTAAGAAATAACATCAAGCAGCGCGTGAGAGACAGTTGTTGTTGTTGTCATCCTCAGTCACATGCAAGAAGCAAGGTCCTCCCCCTGTGTGCGCTTGAATGAACCGTCAGGTAAACAAGGTAGTAACTAATCTGATCACCTCATTTAGCTAACTTTTTAGCTTTTTCCCTTCTTATTGTGGTTTTTATGGAAGTATTGATGTTATAGTGGTTTGCACTCTTATCTCAGCCCGGGCCTTTCTGTGGAGATTGTATGTTCTCCCTGTACATCTGTTGTTTTTCTTGCTACTCTTGTTTCCTCCCACAGTCCAAGAACTTGTATTTTGAAGTTAATTACTCAGAACTGCCTTGTGGCTGTCTCTGTTTTTTTTCTTTTGAATGGTGTACCCTGATCAGCTCCAGTGGTTGAAAGATGCAGAGATTTCAAACTCACTTTTAATGCATAGGAAAAGTTTATTATTCAATAAAATTTCTGCAATCTTACAGCTTAATCAGCTTTACTGTGATTAAAAAGGGATTCACAGTATTGGATTTTATAGCTGATAAATGATGTGATATTTTCCAACTCATCTGGCTGATGCCAGGGGTGATATTATAAATACATTTTACACTGAATATCAACTTTAGGTCTCCCCTGGAGTGGAATTGATTCATATTTAAGCTCTGATCATATTGGCCAATGAGGAAAGTGCAAAAGTGCAGCAAAATGGGTTGGATTTGTTTCCCTAACATTTATACTGAGCAAAGTCAATACTTTAACTTAGGCTTTATGCAAAATCCACATTTTTTTTTTCTTATGAATTACTTTCCTCAAGCATAGAACATTCAGAGCATTATTTTATTGTAATATATTTTGAATACCTGCTTTATCCAGTCAATACCTACAGTCTATATCAGAAGAAAGGTAGGGGAGGTCATCAGACATTTACAGGGCTGTCATAGACATGCACACATGCAATTCTTTTGAATTGTGGAATGAAACTAGAGCTGAGAGAAAACATGCTAACCTGACACAGAAAGGTCCTATAAGCTTCAAACTTATTGTTAACTTATTTAGAGCATTTGTAACATTGCTCCCCATTACTGAGATGTTTCTTTTAGTCTGAAACCAACAATTAAATCTAATGCAGATATTGTGCATGTTCATGATAGACAGCTCCCTCAAACACGGCTCACCAAATCATTGCAAAATGGACTGTTGGCTTCAATACATTTTTACATGCTTTTACACCTGATGCCTTTTCTACTGCAGCTGGGATTTTAACCTGGATTCCCCACACTCAACGTCCCCACGTGCCTCAATCACGTGGATATAAAACATACAGATTTTTAAGTGTCAACTTCAAGGCGAGTTGGTGTTGTCTGATTAGCTTTGCACATCTGTCCATGTAGCAGACAGAAGGTTCATCTTCTCAGCCTTTGATGTCGATATGGGGGGGAAAAAGTCAATTTCTACTTTTAAAACACAATTTTAATAAGATCCTGGAAGAGGAAGAGTTTCTCAGTGTGCTTTGTTGTTTACAAATATCCTGTGGAGGTGATTGTTTATTACAGGTGCAGAATCACAGTGCCTCGACAAAGGAGGAATTAAATTGCTGCTGTTATCAATGAGAGACCTTCGAGGTGGATCTATATTAGCTGTTGTGCTAAACCGTAAACTTGTGACCCCCAGAAGTAAAGCATAGTTTCATTTGTACATTTGGACTCAGATTCTGTGGATAAAAAATTATTACATTTTATTGAGGGATATTTTTCATTGAATAAGTTCCACATTTTATTTGGTCACTGGTAAAAACAAGAACTCATTATTGATTTATAACAAGCTGCAAATAATCCAAATTTAAGAAAGGTCTCCAAAAGTAACATTGTTCATTGTTAACAGGCACGATCGGGGGATATTTTTGTACATGTTTTTCAGCCTATTGTCTCACGCTACACATGTGACATCACAAGTCATGCTCATAACACACTTTTTTCAAGCATAACAGCTTGTAAACAAGTACCCTCAAGCATTCTACAAAGATATTAACACCATCCAACATACAGCCATACTCTCCTCGGGAGCACGTGTAACAGTTTCCGCTTGGGAACATTCAGTACACTTATTATAAACAGTCATATCCTCGCTCCACAGTGAAAGTCAGCTGCTCCAAATGTCTCCGCGGAAGAGGAAAGTTTGCATGAGGTCATGGCAAGGTCGTCAGCTAAAACAATCCCTTTCATGTCGTATGTCCATCAGCACACTGCCATATGCTCCGCTTTTGCAGCTGCTGCACGTATTTCACCTCTTGATCTTCCCTATCTCTTCACACAGTCTGGAGAGGTACTGCGTGAGCTTCACCATCAAGATGATGAGGGCTCCTCCCGTGAGCATGCAGGAGGGCCAGAGCAGCGAGTGGAAGACGACGCTGTGGTCGTACAGCCGGGTCAGGAGAACGGTCTCCTGCTGCTCGCTGGGGTCATAGTAACAGGCAACCTGCTGGTTCACCTTCAGACGATCGGAAATGTTCATGATCACGGTGTGCATGGCCATGCTGTCCTTCTGGCACCTGGGCACATAGAAACACTGCAACGATTGGAGTGAAGGACACCAAGGTTACTTAGAGGGCAATCAGTCACTCACACTTTTTTTTGTTTTGGGTGGTTGGCTTTATTTCCAAACCCCAAATACAATCCAACATTTTGTGAATTGTTAGTAGAGTAAGTCTATCACCGGGCCAACACCAGTCATTGTAAACATTTGAAATGGTTCAGTAATTCACAGTATTTTCCCTCTGGCACAGTACTCACTTCAGAGCTGGCATCCTGGGTCTCTTCATTGTGAGATAAACGGCTGACACGGCCCGTGTTGTTGATGCTCACATAGACCTGCAGACAGGGGTATTTGGATACCCTCCAGCAGTCCGAGCCACAGTTGTAGGAACAGTTCATGTCTGCTGTGACCGTGGAGTTGAGAACAACACACACACCCTCCTCTGTCCACACGCTGTGTTGACATTTAAATGAAGATCCAATTTAATGCAGGCAACAAAAAAATATGCAGAGAACACTTTGGAGATCTCATGGTATGAAATCAGCTTGGTTCAGGGTATTATTTGTTCCTGAAACTCTGGTTTCATAAAGTATTCATTTTTGCAATTTTCAGGTTGAGAGAGCACTGAAACAGTTTGTCAACAAACACACCTGATGAATAAAACATGTTTCTGGTAGAAACAACAACGTATACTCCTTCACAGAGAGAAACAAATAACACTATACTAACAACAGGCTTGTACCTGTCTGCATAGGAGCGTAATACGGTGATACCCAGGACAAAATACATCATGACTGAGGCCAGGATCATTCCAAGTCCCAGAAAAATGGCCCGGTCTTCTCCCGGCTTCAGCGCTGTCACCGTCTTTTTCTTGTCCAATATATCAACCTCACGAAATTTCTGGTAAATTGACCTGAAGAGAGAAAATGAAGAGAACTCGGTATCATAGTGTCTAAAGCTCAAGAGCATGATCACTGACGGGTGTCCGGCCTACACCTGCAGCTCTTTTAAAGTCTGTATTTTCAGGCCTGGATTGCTGTGAATCGGTTACCTCCTTTCATTCCCTCCACCAGCTCTGGCTGAATTTTTGGCCCCTGCCACAAAGAACATCTTTCCTGATGATCCACGTCCTGCTTTGCTTGTTGAGGCAGAACGGAAAGACTGCTGGAAAGACCTGTGAAAAATTACGACCAAGTTTATGTCTCGCTGTTGCAAAGAAATGCATATTCACCACCAGGATCATAAACATAACATAAAACCCGTCACTAGTTTGAAAAATCCCGTTGTAAGAAAAAAAGACAAATCTTGCTTTACCTTTGGTGCATATTTGCTTTTCAAACCCCTTTCCCCCGCTTTTCTTATATTCAAATAAAAGTCCAGCTTTGTGAAGGATATCGTATATGCTGCTTCTAATAACCCTAAATCAGCAGATGTGCTGGGACAGGAAGTACATCTGATGTAGCCCACTCCACCAGGTAAACATCTCATTTTGAACACAAAGAAACGCTACAAAGTGCAAACAAGATGACAGATAGCTCGAGATGAAAGGTGTTAATGCTGATGAGGCGCGCATGAAAAACCTACCTGCCCCGTCCTGAACACTTGTGCTGTCAACACAAAGTCATTGGGTCGTCCGTCTCTTGGAAGAACAACAACAACACCTCATATGGCTCCTCACTTTTCCTGCAGTTCCTACCATGGGCAGAAAAACCACAGCATTCAATGTTTCATGTGGAGCTTATAGCTCAATATATAACAATAACTTTGATTTAAATGGAAACGAATGAGCAACAGAGATAGTTTGAGTGATTAACTGCAGGTCAGCTGAGGGTTATTGACTAAGAACTAATCAATGCAAACTCACTGTGTAAATGACCATTTTTTTTCTAAAACATTGTTTATAGCAAATGTATTTAACAGAGCATGTTACTAGTTAGGTTAGGTCATTTAGTCCCATTCAAGCAGTGAGATCATTGTGGTCTGTTTTTTTGGGGGGTTTTTTTGTCAAAAACCAAACCCAAAACTGAATTCGAAATATTAATCAATAAACTGGGAGCCAGAAATCAAATCATATTGTTTATTTACTCCAGCTCAGAATGGGTTCGATTTTCTATTCTGTACCCGGTCTAGCTGCATGTAAGCAGAATACGTAAGCAGCCTTCATTTTTTCTGGAGGATAACAACCTTGCCAGAGCGCTGGGAGCAGAATAGTTAGAAAACAAGCCAACAAGTTCTTCTGAGATGAGTAATTTCCTTATTGTATCACATTCCCAGCTGCTTAGGGGAAGTGCTGCTCAGAGGCAGGCCCAGTGTCACATGTGACATCTGAAGGCGACCATAAACGTTATCTACAAATATGATTTCCTCCAAAGACTTTGAATGAATTTGCATGCATACCCACAACAAAGAGTCTCACTCACATGGATTTTATGCTCTTGTCTCACTATTTTCCTGCTTTTCTCCTCCGTTAATCCACACTGACCGTTGCCACTGGAGTGACTCAAGTTCCACACATAACTGTATTGATTTCAGCTAAACATGGACACACACTTTCGGAAAGACCTCCTTGTATCCACTTTACTGTCAAGCAAAAGATTTGAAAGGGTCTGGGAGCTGTAAATGTGTTGGTGGCTGGGCCTCACACTGCATGTAGCCTGGATTTACAGTGGCTGCCAAATAACTTACAGTATAAGGAATGGGCTTTGACTGTACTTAATGATATACAGTGCAGATTGTCTCACTGCTGCTTTGAGCCTGACCTTGCAGAGCCTCCAACACTAACAACAACACATTTGCAGTTTATCACACATTTGTTGTCTTCATATGTAATAGTTCATCCATATCAGCTTGTACAAAAATGGATTTCGGGGCGAAGTCAGTAAAAATGCATTATAGCAGGTGACATTTTTTTCTCCAGATGATAGTCACCACCTTGGAAAAATGATTTTGAATATATTTGTGTCCTTGTTAAAAACACTGCTTATTTAAAAAGGTACTGAGTCTGCAGTCTCACAACATGAAGCACTGCATGGTGACAGTCTTTGTGTTTGAAGAGATGCTCTGATGCCCGGCACCAGTGTGGAACTGCTTACAACAGCAGGAATGTATTGTTCAGATTTTCCTGTTATCAGTTTATTGAATATCCTGAGCCAGAGGCAGATAGGATCAACCGACCTCCCTGTATGTTTTTCATGGGTGTGTCCTCAGTTCAAATTTCTTCCAGCTGCCTTTCTCCAATCTTAGGAGAGTGAATGTAAGACTGAATGAATGACACTGCACCAAAAATGGCACATGTTAAACCACGTAACTGTAGAGCATGGTTTTATCTTGGCGAATTGCACAACTGCGTACTGACATGTTGTGCAAAGGAACGCAAATAAGAGTTCTTTGTCTTATTTAAGTTCAACTTCAGTTTTTCAGCCAACAACACCAACTATGAGTTCTGCATCATCATCAACACTTAAAAAGAAAGCTATCAAAAATGAACACAGACAATATACTTAAAACCAACAAAACCTCTTTCAAATTCAAAACAAGGGTTTAAAAAAAAAGTTATACAAAAAATCGTTCAATTTACAGAATTTTTACAAATGGATACAAAAAGCTAAAGACACAGAAAATCTGCTAAATAATGTCGTACATATAATAGAGATGAGGTGATTACATACCACAAAATTACCAAAAGCATAAAAGAACTCGAGAAAAATAGTGCACAATGGCACAAAGGTACAATGAGATACAAAGCAAATGCAAAGGAATGTAAAATTAGCAAAAACAGATTTGAACTTAACAAGGAAACTGCCAAAGGAAAAGCTTTGAAGCAAGGTGAAATAACTATAGTCAGAATTACTGTATATTCATTATAGCAAGTCATTCGAAGGGCATCAAAACAGGGTGTTTAACATATAAAGATTAGTCTGAGGGTACAGTTTTATTATTGCTGTGGCAGGTGGTGAGTCTCACCTTGCGGCAGTTGGAATTCAAAGCCTGTCTTCCTATCATCGCACTCTTTGATCAAGAATGTCTCACGATGTATTTTTTGCCTTGTCCTCCAGTGATTATTGTCTTTCTGACATATGTCTGGGTGTTGGGAACTTAGAAATGTCACATGCTCTGCTGCACAGTTCCCAACTGGAGCATAACACGGCTGTAAACACTTACCTGAAAAGCACCAACTGCTAACTGAGGAATGTGAACTGTGCGAGGCCGACAAAACTCTGTCTTCAGCACGTTGGTCATATAGCTGTACACAATAAGGTGTGAGAACATCCATTCATAGATGCTTTTAGTGCAATTTTACTGTTACTGCATTTTGTCATTGACTTGCTATTCTTTTGTTACAATAAGAAACTGCATCATCATTTAATATGATTCAGGCCGCACATAAATGACTGTTATTTGTGATCCCTTTTAACAGGTCAGTCACAGAATGTGCTCTGCAAAAAAATGTGATCACTCCTAAATTAATATCCCTCGAGTGGCACCTGTAAAAGACTGAAAGTCCTCTATGCCCCCCAGCTTTGTACTGAGTATCAACCCTCGGCTGTGTGCTTGATCACATTTAAGCACATGGTCTACTCGTCTGTGTCTCACTGTCCCTCTCTTGTGTACGCTATAATCTCTTCTTTTTTTCACAGTCAAATTGCAGTAAGCCCCAGCCGAGGAGTGTGACTACAGTATACTGAATTGAAATAGCAAGTGGTAATATGAACAAATCTGTGAGGTCCTACCTCTTGTTGCAAGGCTTTTATGATAATCCAGACTTTGGACTACAACTGTCAGCAGTGGCTCCCTCCAATGTGGTCTGGGCTCCCGGGAACAGCAGCTGGCTACCTCTTATTTAAACTCTTACCCCAAGTGAACAGGATGCCAGCCATACCTGTGTCAGTAATATGAGTTCCCTGCACAATGCCGTCATGCTTAAAATGAGCCAGTCCAGCACAATGAGTCTCCCTTGTACCTTGGCCGGCTGCACTTTGGGGCCTCATAGCTATTTTTTCTGCTGGCAATGCTGCACATCTACAGAGGAAGAGCAAAATCAGAAACGTTTGCTTCAAAATGCCCTGTCATTATGTTACGCGTGTGAGGCAAGTAAAGTATTTCTATTGTTAATTTACTTGAGTGCATTTCAAGGTGACTGCACTTTAGTTAAGCATTCATTTTTTTGTACATTTTTCAGTTTTAATCCTTACATTGTGATAAAAATATCTGTATTTCTCTTCCTTATATTCTTAAAAATGATTCTTTCAAAATCTACAGTGCTGATTCAGAGTTGTTAAAAGGGTATTGTGGTTTTAATTAATTTTGAAGTGCAAATTATAATTTGGCTCTATTTAATTAAGTGCAATTCAGAATCTGAACTTTCTTTTCAAATTAAGTAGCCTAAATAATTTCAATAGGTCAGTTTTACCAAAATATTTTCATACAAATGTCTGCGCTTCTACCTAAAGTCAGCATGTGAATAGTTTTGCTCATCTGTACAAATATCCTGTGATTGTAGACAAGTAAAAAGAAACTGCTGCGCTTTGAGTGGGAGAAAAATATGAATGTGTCCACAAGGTGTCACTGCAACCTCATAAACTAAGGACATTTATTCTTATGGAACAAGTAACTTATGACTTTAATACTCAGCCATGATACATTGATTTTGACTTCAAAACGTGACATTTTATGTCAATTTATGTCATTGTGAATGGGGATGGACACATTATTTGCTGGTTTGACAGAGACTCCAGTCTATGGGTCAACCTTTATTACAGCTACAGCAACAGCTTTACTTAAAAGCAACAAAGCAAATGCTAAAAAGAAAAAAGAAAATTCAAAGCAAAAGTATGAAGTAAGATTTTACATTAATGGAGCATGTAATTCCTACATGTTGGACTTGTATAAACTTAAAAAGTCATATACAATATATTAAATATACATATTTGTTTACCACACCTGAATCTTTAATGTTTTCCAGCTGTTTGCATTGATGACTCCTGTGTAAGCAGTCATTTCCTCTGCAGTCTGGGGAGATGAGAGGTTTCTTCAGTCTGGCCCTAGTTGATGAGCCATCTTGGCTGCAATCGTCCCTCATCTTCTGCGTGTGTGTGCGTGCGAACGTGTGTGTGATTATGAATGTCTGTCCCTTATAGCAACAACATGAGATTGGATATGGTAAGAAAATTTCCACCCACCACTCTGCTTTGACTGCCTCCTGCAAGCTTTGGTCAACTAATGACCAGCACATACACTGTAGCACAAGAGATCTTTTCCCTGCCTCTCAGCACAGATGCTTTTCCCTTTAATTATATCCTGGATCTGGCTCCGGCCTTGAAAAAATAACAGGCCTTTTTGCATACAGTAAGACAGCAGAAAAACGTGTGTATATATATAGCAGGATGAGAGAAAAAAAAGGACTCAAGGGCAGATGGAAAGGCATTTATATTTATTTAAGGTTAAGCCTAAACATAGCTGCTAAGTGCAGGCTGTCTTCGAGTGCCACATTTGGAGGTGAAACAACACAGTTACAGGGGAATGAAAGGCAATTCTGCTTCTTTGTTTCTTGGGATCTAAAAATAGCTCCTGATGAGCAGGCAGTGAGGCTGAGCCGCAGTCCCCTTCTCATGCTCCCCTTTCCTCTTTTTCTGTCTCACACTTTCTCAGACGCAGAATGTATAATCCTGATAACGCTCCATATTGGATCAAATATAGAATATGATTTATTTTTATAGTCTTGACCTTAGCCCATTATGATATGTGTTCATTAATAACAGCTCGAATGCAAGTAGTGCCACCAATGACTGTATGTTTACTACCTGTACTTTTCTCTGCTGGAATGAAGGACCACACCATTTACATTTAGAAGGTTTCTCATCACAATTGATGTTTACACAGTATTTCTTTAATGCATCAGCAGGTAATTATGAAGTGTCTGCAAGTACTATGGACTGATTTAATGGTAAGAGGCTATTATTTATACAATTTTCTATAATAAAAAAAAAAATCGAAGCTTACTTGTCCACGTTTCAAATATTTAAATATTGATGTCTTGGTCTCTCCTCTGTTTTTATGTAGGTACACACACACACATACACGCACACACGCACACACAGCAACACACACACACACACACACACACACACACACACACACACACACACACACACACACACACACACTACACACAGAACACTACACACACAGAACACTACACACACTACACACAGAACACACACACTACACACACACACTACACACACTACACTCACACACACTACATACACTACGCACACACACACACACACACAGACACACACTCACAGACACACGCACACACACACACACACACACACACACACTCAGCAACACACACACACACACACACACAGTAACACACTCAGCAAC
>OMNM01013368.1:2929-23915 GCA_900302745.1 Parablennius parvicornis | reverse complement strand
CACAACAAATGTTGACACACACAGTATTGCTGAAGGTCGTCTCCTGCCAAGTGGTATGTATCCTTCATTCATGAGTGCGGCCTTGCCAACAGCTCCACTACTTGAGTGGCTGTTGACATCAGCTCAAGCTGTGTGTGTTTGTGCTGGCAGCGCCGAGACAGGTACAGTGTGTACTATGAAAGGGGGGATGGGGGCAAACTGGCAAGGCCGGCAGACAATCAAATAGTCGGAAAACTACTATTCCCATGGTGCTCAGTTTTGGCAGAGCGACTGCAGCAGGATGTGTATGGAACGACTTGCAGCATAAAGACTGATTGTAGGACCCGTTGGACTGAAAACGGATGTGGAGAACCCTTAAATGAGAGACAGCTTTTAATGAACTGTCCTTGGCTGCCTGAGCCGGGACAGAAAAGGCCGACTGCTTTTTGTGTCGCGACAGCAATGAGAAAGAGAGATTGCATCATGTTGAGTTTTTTTTTTTAAAAAATGAGAGATGGAAAGAGATTTACAGTGAGGGGATAAAGAAAACTGTCTCCACTGAGACTGACTGTGAAATGAGAGGGTGACAGAGAACAGTGGAGGCTGTCGGGCAGTGTGATCTGTCCTTAACTTTGGGCGGAGACTGTGGCCCTCATCCTATTTTAACAGCTGCGAGGGATTTCCATTGTAAAATCAGCTGAGTTGATGAAAGAAGCACTTGTTGCCCGAAGCTGCAATCCGTCTCTGTGAGCAATTATATTATTGGAAGGCCAGATTAAAAGCAGTTACGTCGCTTAAACAATTTATCTCTTGCATCCAGGTTTGCCTATTGGTCACCAGAAGTGAAGAATTCTTGCAAGGCATTGTGGGATTCATGACTGTCTGCATTGCACCTAGCATCTGTAAGCCAGACAGGATTAGAGTCTACAGCTCCAGTTCTCCCTCTCTCTCTGTCTCTCTCTCTCCATTTTTAAGTATATGTAATTGAGTACTTACAGTATTCACCATCAGCTGATCACACACAAATCTGCACTTTCTACACCCTGTACACAACTGTATCATTTTGTTTGTCTTGTCAGCCGGGTACTCAGAGTTCCAGTTAATGGATCACAGCAGCTTACAGTTACACACACTGAAGACTCAGAATTTCAGTTTAATCAAGTTACATCAATGATTGTTCAATATCAGTCTCTCGTTAAACTGAAAAATGGAAATCTTTCCAGGAAGAAGAGCTTCACGTGGAATTCATAGTGCTTTATATAAACTCATGTAAACAAACTGAGTGTATTTTGCAGGGAGTGCGACTAGAAACTGAACCAGATGGCACTCACTGCAAAGACAATTCAGCAAGATAGTCTTGCAGGTTACTCTGCATTGTAAAAATGTTTAACCCCCATAACTTTAAAATAGCAAAACTGTTCGTCAGATTGCACAGGGTTGAACAACATTCCAGTAGATACACGAAACAAAATTCCCACCAAATCCATGCATGCAACAACCCACGACAAAGCTGGGCGACTGACTCACCTCCTCTGTAAGGTTTCCAGGTGTAAAATTTTCCCCGGAATGGAACACTATCAAAGTCAGCACATTGAATCTCACGGAAATCCCGAGAGCCTGCCGGACATTCCTGTAACAGACACACAAACACACAAGCAGTTAATCACAGAAAATTATGAGTCATATTATTATTGGTTTGACCAGTTGACGATGACATACAGCAGAAATACTCACGTCAATATTGCAGGATCTGAAGCGTTTTCTCTCTCCTAGACAATACTTTCCACCGATAGTCGGTCTACAACGAGACACATGGGGAAGTGGGTCAGTCACATATAAATATGACTTAATTTATGACCTCCATTACATCAGTCAAAACACTAGGCTCTGATCAGTGTCGTGCTAGATTTCATCACACTGTGAGAGTTATTGTCTTCACTTTATTGCCTAACGCGGTTCAACAAACCCTCTGCACTTTTTAAGGGAAAGTGAGAATAAAGTGAGAGCGGGCCTCCGTCGACTGCTCCTGCTAAACGTTTAACAAATTCAAACAGACTGAAGTGAAAAAAAAAAAAAAAACTGATGCTCAGAAATGATACAGCAGAACACTGTTGGCCTCGGAACTGGGTCAATCCTTTCTCAGTTTAATCAATTCAAGATGAAGCATCTGGTGACTGCAAATGAAAAAGGCTGGCATTTCGTAATGATTCAGATTCCGCCGCTGTCTGCGAGGAGATCCTGCATTAATGATGTCTTCTGCACAGTTTACACGAGAAGGAGAAAAAGACATTTCTACAGTTTTAAAGCAGCGGTGAAAAAACCCCCCCGAGTATTTAATGTTGATAACTTCGGACTAATCCTTAACTGATTGAAAACAACCACTAAGGATGATAATTCACTGCTCAGCATAACTGCATCTTTGATAAAGCTACAACACATCTATCATTTTTGAACACCCACCGAGGCCTCTTGTTTGATTATTTCATTGTGTCTGCACTGAGGAACTCTGTTGAACTGGGAATGTCTTTCCTGACGTGCACGTGTTATGAATATTCAGCTGAAATCTGGAGATAGTTTGCACGGCTTAATATCGTCTGAAAACCAGTCCATCATGCACTGGCTGCAGGGAGTCAAAACAAACAGTCAATCAGATAAATCAAAACTTCACACATGTAAATAAATTATCAACTTGTGGCGGTATTAATTTACAAAAAAAAACAAAAATCAGTTACTTGAAGAACTTTCTTCCGACTAATTCATGCAGTGAAGACTATTCAGGATTAGAATTAAAGCATGGCTTTACTAAGATTGCATTCATGAAAATGAGTCATATGAGACAATGGTGACCTTTGACACATAAAATATAGCTGTTAATTGTTTGAGTGAGGAGAAAACGCAATAGACAAATATAAAAACCCTCTCAAGATGTTTATGCAACAATGTCTTCAGTGTTTACAGATAGATGCTCAACACAAATAAAACATGATAATCTGATCAGTATGAAGACAGTTTTTGGTAAAGTCACATGGTACAAACTATTTCATTTTTTTTTTCAAATGTTATCGTGACCACATTTTTTCCATAGTCAATGACGATGCGTAAGTGTGTGAAGGTGGCTGGCCGTGTGAACTGCTTTGACATTACTCAATGAAATCTCTTTACTGATTTTTAGTGCTTGGTTAAAGCATTTACTGTCAAATACAAAATCAATACACACAACAATAATCAATATACAAGTCATTTCAGAAACACAACTGGTATTCAGGAATAACGGAGCTGAGCTTTGAGTAGAGCTAACACTATGTGTTTGGTGTAATTAAATTAGAAGATAGAGGAAAGGTTGTGTGGTCTTCTTCAGTCTGTACATCAAAAAAAAAAAAATGACTTGATGCATTTCAGATTGATCACAGTTAAAGTCTGTACCTGGGGCTGTCACAGTGTCTGATAGAAGAGGACACTCCACCTCCACAAGTCCTGCTGCACTCCTCCCAGGGTGACCACAGACCCCAGCCTCCATCGATGCCCTCAGGACGAGTCCCATATGCCACACACACCCTCTTGTAGCACCACTGCCACAGAAAAATACACATTGAGGTCATCATGCGGTGAGTCACGTCCATAAAAATGAAAAATATCAGAATATAAATCAAACTAGATTGTTCACAACTCCAAAGCACTACTTTTTAATTTAGCAATTTGTTTTAGAATAATTTTATTACTTGACAAAAGACAAGTTCTTACATGAAATCCTGTTACTAAAACAAAACAAAACAAAAAAACAATTCAAGATAATTAAGTGTTTTATTACAACAGATTCAGGAAAGCTTGTTCCATCTGACCTGCAGCAGCAATACTTGGTGTCTCTACCCTTAAAAATGTCCACCACTTAGTTAGAAAATATAATATACAGCCGTTTACCCCTTTTTCTATAGTGTTGGTCTGACAGATGGTTCCCTCTGCAGCAGGAATGCTGCTGGTGATGCAACGGTTGCTTTTACTCATGCACCACAGTTCGCTGCAGACTTCCTGTGAGCGTTTGATATGTGCAACAGAGAGACACAGAAGAGAAAAGCCTTCAGTGTTTTTATGTCCACGATCAGTAATGAGAACAGAAATACAGTCCTGCTCTTTCCTCAACAGCAATGCCCTTAACACATGGGCTTAGGTTTTATTGTATACATATGCTCCGACCAAACAGTATTGATAGTAACGTGTCTATAAAGCAGTTCACTGTTCCAGATGTCTATTCCCTCTAAACTCAACCCTGTAAAACTCGACCATGCAATAAAGCGGATGCTCTCCAGTGCAGACACTACAAGTTGATTCAAGGTAAGAGAGCCGGAGGACATTAGATCCAGAATGAGGTGCCAGATCAAGTCAACCTGGAGACGAGTGAACAGTGAAAAAGGAATATTTAATGCACAGAAAAGATCCAGCCGTTGCTGGAGGACGGACAGAGCAACATAAAAATATCACTCACATCTAAGCAGAAAAATTACAACTTTAAGAAAAAAGACACTTTAAAACTAAAAATGTACTAAATGTAAAAGTTCAAGATAGAATCAGAAAACTGTATATGAGTAAATATACATAACAAAATATAACAAAATTTGAACATCTCACGATGCTTTGGACTGCAAAATATTAGATGTCTTCAAAAAAGATAAATTAAACTTACTAGTTTTTCTCTGGTGAATTTCCATGTACTATACCTACTGAAAATACACGTAATATAGTCCGGACTGTGTACTTACAGCATATTTACATTGTCGAGATCTGACGCCATATTGGAAACGACATTGTTCATCTGCGTCGTAGGCCTGACCCGGCGCTGTGGTGGGATACACAAACTCCTGTTTTGGTGGAATGTTGTTCAGACAGGAGCCCATACCAGAGCTACAGAAAGCCAAAGACAACAGAGCACAATCTAAAATTCATTGTCAGTATTTTCTTGTGGCAATTAAAGAAATGTTGTTGAACACCGAAACAGTCGTTGAATTTAAACTGCCATTAATTTTCCTGCCGTAAGGACCATTTTCCTCCCTCAAACGTTTAATCACCAATATATTTCTGGTGTTGCAAATATCTCATATAGGCTGACTCACTCCAGGAAGCTGGTGATGTAATCTCGACTACATGCGGACCAGATGAACGGGTTTGTCTTCATGGTGATGTGGTCAGCCATCAGCTTGGCGGTCTCCTGGCTGCGAGGCCCACAGGCGTTCCCCATACCGTCATGGTTCATCCCAAACCTAAAGCACATGATAATATAGTGACATGATAATACACTTTGAGGCCACGCAGACGGGTCGTAATCCCTGAAGCGGCAACAGGGACAGTGGAAAAGAGATCACTGTGGATAACAGAGTGATCTAAAAAACAGGCATATGAAAGATTACAGCCCACAGCTGTCACAAGTGTTCACCTTTCACCTATTAAAACATCCTCAGCCTCGTGCAAACCCAGAAGACATGAAGAACCCAGAAGAAAAACCGGCGTATTTTATACCAAAAAATAAATCAGGGACTAAGTCAAGACATTGGACATATTTTTAAATATGTAACTCACTTTACTTGATTTGATGCTTTTTCATCTTTAATTTTTAGGGTATTGGCAAATGTGTCCTGTCCAGTGTAAGTAAAACTAACCCCAGAACAATTGGTGTATAAATGGGGTCCTATTTTGGAAATGTGGATGATGCCTTCAGCTCCTTGCTGTAAACCAAAGAAGTGGACAGAGTCTGTTTAGAGAGCAAAAAAAAACCCGAAAAACTCTGGTGCAGTTCAGATTAATGTCTGACATTGGTTTGAACACAGCACAGACCACTAAACTGTAAACACACAAGTAATTGTTGTTTAGACCTACCGATATTTTCTATGAAAATGACCTACATACACAACCCAGAATAAAATGAGTTGCATTTTTTTTTTTTTTTATGTGATCGAATCATCCATTCATGATGTGTAGAAATGAAATGTATAACAATAGAAAGCAACATTTTCCAACACTGATTGCACTCATTTCATCACTGTGTCTCTGTCTGAAGTCCTGAAAGGTTTTTCCCATCAATGTGGCACAAACAGGCCTGCCGATAATATCAAACTGTACTGGGATCTCAAAACATTTTTTATGACAATGAAACACCTGTGCTGATTGCATTGACTCCCCTATATTTTAACCATTTGTACAGTTATAGATCCACCAGTCTGGTGTGAACTCCAAACAAAGTGTTCATAAATTATGGCTAACCTATTGTGAGTTTCAGGGAAAAAAAATGGAGGATCCAGATATTTAAAAAAAAAAAAGTGAACTTGTGTATCTGGAACTACACTTGTTAATGTGACTGAAAGAAAATATACAACTCTCAACACAGCGTGAGGCTAAACGGGGGGGAATTATTTGTGGTGGTAGTTTCTTAATCAGTCTTCGGTGAGGTAATGTGAGGAATGAGTCCCAGTGTAGGGACATAACCTCAACCTAAACCAAACCACAGCAGAGGACATGCTACAGCCCAGAGATAGTGGACACTTTATCTTTTCAGGCTCAGCTAAAGAAAGACTGCAGATCGGGGATAAGGTGGGATAGTGTGATTTAAAATGGACAGATTTTTGACAGAAAACAATAAAAGATGCCTCGTATAATGAACATAACTTGATCTCTTTAAACGTGTTTGAAAACAACAGTTTATTATGGGGACAAGATCGAGATGTCTTTTACGAGGTGACCTGGCACACATCACATCCTCAGATTTATAAACATATAATACTGATTTAACCTATGTAACAGTGTACAATAGTTGCAATGAGAAGGTGCAGATAACAATAGACAAACAATAGAATGCAGATTTTATAAGGCAGCATTCTGGCGTTCAGCTCAGACTTCCTCATATGAAGAGAAATAGATATAGGAACTCCTTTGTCCCAGAAACCATTTCCCTCCTGAATTCGGGACAGAGTAGGAGCCGTCATACCTCACTGGATTTAATTGTGACCTCTGACAGAAGGCAGGAACTTACACGATGCTTTGATGTCCCTTTAACAGCCTTGATTTCAAAGTTGATATGTTTCGGAGGCGAACTATTTTCAGTCTGTCGTACAAGTCTGTTTCAGTACCACTGATGGTTTTTCACCGCACCATATTATTGATTTTTTAATGTTTTATGTCATGTATGTATGTATGTATGTATGTAAGTAAGCTTTTATACTTTGCTGCAACACCATGAATGATTTACACTGCTATCAAGAATCAGAAGAACTACTCCAAACAATACAATACATTTTCTCATATTTTATTCATGACTTGTTAAGATTGTTATTGTCAATCCCCATAAACGTGCTCTGCAGAAAGTCTGCAGAAAGCCATGCTACTCATGACAATCACGTGCGTTGGAGCAGGAAAGCATCTCAAACATGCAGGGCGGTGGTCCTCAAGGACCAGCACTGGACAGGCTGCTTCAAAATATGCAATACATATTGTTGCACGCTGCAATGCATACACCAAATCTTCATAGGAGTCAACCCCCTGGAGATGATCCAAATGCCCAGGGAATAAAAAAAATGATTCAGTGTGCATGTTACTCACGTATGTCCAATCTCATGAGCGATAGTGAAAGCTGTTCCCAGGCCGATGTCCTCGTTGATGCTGCAGCTTCTCTCGGGCTCGCACATCCCTCCGACTGGAGCCAAACCTGTCACACACACACACACATGAACACACACACAAAACACAGTATGTGAACGTAAAACCCTTTCAAACAGTAGAAAACACCTGGACTGAACCCCGAATCAACTGTTATTGACCACAGAAAGGCAGTACCATGTTCACTCTTCATAATTCCACATTGCTTAAAAAAGAAATGTCAATACTTCAATACTTTGAATCAAGCAGCAGCATGCATAATCGGGATTCCAATCTATGAATATCAGACGTTTCCATAACGCTTTACTCATTTGCATGACTTTAGTTAACAGTATTGAAGTAGGGCACAATCTGTGTAACAGTAAAATGTGTTTTGTGGGAACTTTATGGTCATTTTAAAACTTCATTCCAACATGTTCTATTAAATGTAAACCCTTCTGGAAAGGTTTTTTCTTTTTTCATAACTTTTTTCAGGAATTTCACCCTCACGAGAGGGTGAGATAATACTCCTCCTTGTACATCTGCCTAACGCGAATGAAAAGAATCATTATGTACACAGTATGAGAGGTAAACTCAAGTTTTACATCTTGACTGAGAGAACATTTTTGATCAAGCGAAGATGCTGTAGGCCAGCCTCAATGCGAGTGTATGTGAATGAATATTACCTAAGGTTTCACAGGGCTTGTTTTTTTGAATGCAGATATCGTACCTGCAGACGGAACAGAAAATAAACATTCATAACTTACAGTAAATCGTAAAAGAATACATTGTTGTAATCAAAGTTGATAACGGCTGTAATACATACAAATCAGCTCGACCCAGACATGCAGCATATTCACAGTGACAGACACACAAACATATTCTATGGACAGACAGTAGTGATAACATGTGGATAACGTTTTAAAAGGAACAATAGCCGGAAACCACAGATGGACACTGGTGTCATCTGTCTGGACCACGTCCATCTTCTGCTTGATTAAGGCCGTCATAGAACCAAAGGTTTCTCACAAAAACTGAGACAACACCACATTTAGGAAGAGGTTTTCGCTTTGACATTCCTCTGTTTGTACAGGTCCTCTAACTAACTGCAGCAGGAGCTTAAAGCACATTGCGTTAGATAGAATAGGAAAGTATTTGTGGAAGCTCTGCCCTCATTGCTTTCAGATGACTCTGACTAAACCATGATGGTATTGTTCTGTTGCACATTCCTCAGTCAATAGGATCAGTGTTTTATGTGTTTAATATGCATCCAGCCCTGTTGTTTCCGTTTCCCCCCACAACTTATAGACAGCACAGTTACAGAGCAGAAGAGGAAACCGAGAAAGAAATCTCCACTGACATTCAATGCACCTTTGCTTAGATTTCTGCTCTCTCTCTGTCTTTCTCTGTGTCTCTCTCAGCTGCTTTCTTCAAAACTAAAAAAAATCCGTCAGTCTCTTGCTCTCCGTCACGTCTTTTCTACATTTTCAGTCCAGGTGCGAAGCTGCACTGTGAGGCCCCAGCTATTGTCACCACAGACACGACAAGTTGCAGATACTCTTCTGGACTTGGCTTAATGACAAGCTATGAGGAGAGGGGCTGGGAATGTAACGATTCAGCTTGGAGGAAGCACTATTAACCCTTTTGTGGACAGGAAGGCAGACTAAACATGCCCAGATTCACAAGAGGTTGCAGTAGCAACTTTGTTTTGATAGAAAACACAAAAACTCAACTATCTGAAGAACTGTATATGAAGAAAAGTCCACAACAGCATTACAAATTTATATACTGGTTCCCGTAAGGTGGATTATTGTTTTGTATTTCTGACCTGGTTATAAGCACCGCAGTGTCATGGTGAGCGATGCCGTTGTCTGGTATGGCATTCCCGTAGCTGCTCCGATGCTGGATGGTTTTCTGCCACTTACAGAAACTGTCTAAAGACTTTCCTGCGTGGTGATTGATCTCTAGCGTTGGCTGAAAGATAAGAATAACATTAGCTTTTGTTGTGCATGACTTGCCTTTAAACAAATGCTTCATTTAGTAAAAAGAATTTATCCCAATACCAAAAAACATGACATTATGACAAACATATGACAGCTTAACAATACTGTGATAACACAGACTTAGACTTTTTGCCTTTCAATGATTTGGGCATCCTAATCACCAGAGCATGTCACTCTTTCCATCCTGTGATATCTTTGCATCTGTGCACCTCCACAGTATTGAGGGCAGACAGTGAAGAGAGAGAGAGAGAGAGAGAGAAAGAGAGAGAGAGAGAGAGAGGAAGGACTTCTTTGCTGACCACAGCTGGCAAGAACTCGTAACCCAGGAATGCGTGCGGTGACATAACTAGTAATTGTCTCATCCCACAGTCCCTCATTGCCGGGCCCACTGAAAGCCTTATTTTCCTTTCCAGGGACAGCTTGCCTTTTTTCAGACCTGGAAACCAGCAACAGTAACACTCACGGAAGACCGCTTTCAATTCTGCCTCGACCTCAGCCTCAGCAGTCCGTGGAGTAAGAATAACAACACTAATATCGCTCACCGCTAATGATCCTAACATTTATCTTTTACTATGTCAGATAATGCACACGTACGAGCGGTAAATATGGGACTAATTTTGAGGCAGTATGAATCATAAATGTTCCCTAATAGGACAGGCTCCACAGGAAACCTCAAAGCCGCAATGTAATGCTCTTTTAACTCAGCATAATTCATCTGTCAGAGCACAAAAAAAGGTTGACGTTACCAAGGAGCTGGCCTCATGTCTCACCGCATGCTGTTAATGGCAGGCTAATAAGGTCATTTACTAGGCAGTCAGACGGTTCAGTCATCGCCTGAGCAGTGCTGGTAAGGTCGTGCACTTTTTTTATGAGCTGAACTGCTGCCCCGTGGTCAGGTGTGGATTCTCACTCTGTGTCTTTTCTGACCTCCAATCAATCCCTCACATCATATGACATGACAGCAGTCTGCAACACAAGCAAACAGTGCTGTGCCGATTTACTCTCGCGTGGCAGCGCTTTGAGGAAGGTTGACCATCACAGCGGCGCGCAAGTAAAACAGGTGTAATATCTAAATTTGTCTCTTTTTATTAATTTAGCAGCCTCTGATATTTTGCAGATGCGCTAAGCCTTAAATTATAGTCATATGACACATCATTACAAATCTTGCGCTGAGAACCACAAATGTCTATACCTTCATGGTAATTCCTAGAGTTGTGCTTTCTGTCTGAAGACAAACGCGGCACAAAGTCACAGTTCAGCTACAGATTCAAACCCGTTTATAAAATGGACCAGTTCAATGTTCGGTCTGGTCGGATGTGATGATTCTCGTAAAACAGTTTTACTCTGCTGTGTTATGCATCTGAATCTAAATCTTAATTTGAGATTTACTGCAACCCTGTACATGCGTCATGGCACTCGTCAGAGAGGTCACTGTTCAGCACACTAACAAGTAGGACGGTCACAAAGCAGCTCTGTCTGACAGGTACAAAACTCCCCTCATTCCTGCAGTTTTCCACCTTTCCTCAATCATCTCTCCTTTGCTTCCTCACATCCTCTAATTTCTGTTATTACAGTGGCCCTTCACAAGACCCACTTACACGTTCACTGTGTCAACTGGGAGTGGTGGAGGAAAACACGCTTAAGCCAATAATTTGACACAAATAAGGAGTTCATATATGCCATTCAGGGACAAAGTTTGATGGAGGCTGGACAGAAAGGTAATAAGCCCAAGCATGCCAAGACATGGAAATAGGAGAGGAGAGTTGTTCAGCTTTTACAGTGAGTGACATAGTTAGTTCACCTGGTCTTCCATGAGCAGGATAAGCCGTGTCACCACAATGTTGACTGCGTTCCCCAGGCTAGAATCCTGGAACAGTTTGGCAACCTGACCTCCAGGGAAACAAGAAAAGACCAGTCTTAAAAAAATGTTACTTTAAAGTGCATTACAGTACAGCCGAGACCACTCTGGAAATATGAAGAGGAGTAATCCATCATATAATCAAATCTATGATGACAAGAGGAAGATTTCCAGAAAAAGTAAGAAGAAACAAATTTGAGAAGAACTAAGAAAGTTACATTATTGTAACAATCACCAACTGCAAAAAAAGAATGGTTTGGCCTGGAATGATGTTCGTGTTGCTATCAGGGCTGGCTTAAGGTACAACCAACCACTCAACAAGATCGATTCGTCTCAGAATACAGCAATTACCAGAATTAGAGTAGCAACAGAAAACAGACAAAACCAGAGTTGAAACATCTTAAGTGCCAAAGCTGCACAGTTGTTATTACTGCTGTCTGGTGCAACGTGGTTCACTTTGCTCTTTAGTACAGAATAGGCTCCTTTAGTTTCTCTGGTTTTGTAACAGTGTAGGTGCAACCGACTTTGTCTGGTGGAAACCCCGTCATTATATACATTCCTAACCTGTTGTGTGCCTTTAACGTGACAAACTGTGGACAGAGATCCTTACTGATAACAGTGCAGACACACAATCTGGGCTCCATGGCAAAACATATGGGGGATTCCTGGAGAAGAAATCAGGCAGATGCTTTTTCTTTTCTTTTTTTTTTCCATTAATGCCTGTTAATAAGCCTATTCTAATTTATTTTCATTCAATTTGTTATTTTCTACACCGAGTCGTCAGGAGTCATCTGGCTATTGTTTTATGTCGTCTTACGGAGGTCACGACTGTTCTTTGAAACTCCAGCAGAAAATAAAAAGCTTCTTAGCTGGCTAGAAGCTGTTCCTTTGTTTTACGAGATGCCAAGTCACTAAACCACAACTAGCTGATGGGGTGCATTTCGAAACCTAAAAAATCTAAACCACACAAAAAAAAAAAACAACAACACACATTTCCACAAGAAACTTCAGTGTTTGACGGTAATGTAGTCTGAGACTTTGAATTGTTTCTATCCTGGAAAAGACATTGGAAAAAAGTAAGATCTTAATATGTTGACATCTTTTGTGTTGTGAAACTTACAATATTCATCACGGCCAGGATGTACTGCTCGATGTCCCTGCGACCATGGTAACCCACCATCATCTTGTCGGCCACCACCAGTGTCTCCACGTAGCGCTCCCGGCTGACCGACCGCTTCAGGGGCAGCTGGCCCCGGCCGACATGATGAGGAGGGGTCTTCAGAGTGCGCTGCCACCACGACGCACCTTTCATTGGCTTTTCATCTGAAGTAGATCACATGTACTCATGTTGTGAAAACATATTGCAAGACAAATCCAAACCAAAGGAGTGGCTGCAGTTTAGTATTTATAAACATTTAAAATAAATGATGCATTTGCACGAATTTGTTCAATTAAGAAATTAATGAAATCAACTGTAAAACTTTGGGAGCAAATCACAATGACTGTGGCACAGAATTAAAATGAAAGTTACTCAACAAAACATGGCATTTACAACACGGTTTTGTTTTTCAATGTAACAACGCCACATGTGCTGAACTCCGGCCTTCCAGGGCCGGCGTCCTGCATGTCTTAAGTCTCTCCCAGTTGCAACACACCTGATTTCAGTGAGCGGCTTGTTATTGGGCTTTTTACAAGCGTGATTATGACATCAACTTCAGATCTGGCTGTGCTGAAGCAGAGACGTCTAACAACATGCAGGACGCCGGCCCCCTTCGGGACCGCAGTTCAACACGCCATCACTATAACATGGACTCGGTCACGTCTAATGACCAACTGGGATCTCAAGGCAGGACCACAATGTTCTGCTGCTGGCCAGCGTGCAAATTAGTCTGGGATCGTTCACTCCTCTGGCGTACACAGTACAGCTGCCTTCAAAGAGACACACAGCATCTTTCTTTTTTCTCACCAATGACTCCACAGGATTGGCCTTTGTACTGATATCGGAGCGATGACCTTTTATAAACCACATGGGGGCGCCCCTCTGCTCTCTCCGCCCTCTCTGTCCTGTTTTGGTTATCTGGTGAGACAAGGGGCTCTATCAGGTACTCCTCTCCCCCGGCAACAATTACCCCCTGCTGCAGAGAGACAAATTTGAAGAATAGGGTTGATTGCCATTATGACACACATTGTAAATGCTACAGTGTACAATCTGCCCAAATCTTTACCTCTGATCAAACTTTTTTTTCTTTCTATCGGGCATTATAAAAGTTTACAAACATAATTTATACCATTACGAGAAGGGCAGGAACTCATTGGAAGTTGAAGACATTTAATATATACCTACATCTTCCTTCCTTGTGGCTTGAAAACGTACTAATATGTTGTTGTTTAGTATTGGCACCGATGTTTTTACTTTCAAATCAATGGTAACATGTTCACACAGCCACTTTATGTCAGCAAATACAGCAAACACATCAATGAAGTTACGACAGCATGCTAAAAATCTCGAAAGATTTTAATAAACAATATTGCACAGTAGGATCATGGAAGACTGGTGGAAAAAAACAAGATACCAGGAAAAACAGAAAACAATATATGAGAAAACACAGATCCAATAAATATTAATGTGACTTAAGTAAACTTAGACAATGACTACCTACAATAATACAATACATCATATTTTTCACCCTCACCAACAAAAAGAAGTTTACGAACAATAAAAGCTTAACCGTACTGCACTGGGACATTAAAATCATCCATATAAATATAAATCAATCTCTACAGGCTGTGCCACGTAGCACCAGCTGAAATAGTATGATCATCTTTCTGTATCCAGACTTGTGCTCCATATTCTCTGCCCCCCTCACAGTGTCCTCTTAGGGGGCACTCTTGCTGCAGCTGAGCATCAGGACCCACCAGAACAAACACACACATGCAGACAAACACACATGAGAGCATGAAAGAGTGAATGGAAGCGAGAGAAATGAGAGAGTGAGAGATACACTAACACTCCCTTTGATTGTGCTCAGATGTGTTGGCCCTTGTCAGAGCGAGTGTCTGCCCTCGACTCACTGCGGCGACTTTCAAAGTGCCTTTAATCTCATAATAAAGTTAGTGATGGTCCTCTGGTCATGCGGCCCACTCACTGGTGAATGTGCTCATGCTGGTCTGACCAAGAGTAATTACGTGTGCAGCTTATTAACGCTTTGTGAACATATCTAATCCTGCTGTTTGTAGTGAGAGGATGCACAAATTCAAGGTGCTCCTTTATACAGTCTTCAGCAAGCAACATGATGCAGCGCTACTCAGAACAAACCCTCAGACCAGTGGTCAGAGCCATCGCTAAATAAATGCTGCGTCTCTGTTGTGATGTGCCAAGATGCCTTTCTAAGTTACGATTGAATTTTTATTTTATTTTATTTTATATTAAATCAAATTGAACAGATGCTTACAATACATTGGGAGATTTGAGTGAAGGTTATTACAGGCCAACCATATTTTTCCAAAGAAATTCAGCAACACTTGATGTCATATAGGTTTTAAAAACTTTTGATCGCAAGCTTTACCTCTCATGAAAAAAACAACACTTAAGACAAAAGACCGGACACATTTCTAAAGCTGGACAAAGTGAACTTTGCACAAATATTGATGGCAAATGTCAGCCAAAGCAATTTAAGGATGGTAGAACAGATGTAATACATTTGCATGGGAATTTTATCCATATTAAGCTTTCACATTTCCGTTTATAATCCCAACTTGGCATTTTCTAGCCGTAAAAACGGAATTGCATTGACAGTATGAAAAGACTAAGATCAATAATCAATAAAATAATATTTTCCTAAACTAAATATCCTGTTGAATCTACTTGTCTACATTACAAGAAAGTCTTATTATTACTTCACATCCTTTACTTGCCTCTTTATATTTACAAATAAATCTTGAGTAATTTTTTTTTAAGTGTTTCTTTCAGGATGAAAATAACCTGTATGAAGATTAAGCTTCAGGATTAAAAAATAAAAATAATTTGACGCTTTGATGTTGGAATGAAATATTTCTGATCCCTTATTTGCTGAGTCAGCACTGCTGCGGGTGACCTCGCATGGTGTATTAACTGTGGATTTAGCTTTGTTCTTACCAGGCCGTTACAGTTGCTCAGGGCCACTTTGCTGGAGTGCGGCTGGTCTTGGAGGTGTCCCACATAGTGGCAGTGAGGAGAGTAAGGGTGACTCCAGGCTAACCGACCCTTCTTCCAGTACTCCACTCTAAACTGCTGGGACAGCAGACCTCCCTGAAGTGTCAGATTCAGCAAGAAGTTGTTTTGTGACGTGGACAGCTGGTAGAAGAGCTGAGACACATTTAAAGAAAAACAAAAATATGTATGAGGCAACTATTCAAGTTTTTTGGAGTTAAGATAATAATTTATTTGAAAGTATATTACAGAGTCAGGCAAACTGTCATCAGTGCTGCGTCTTCTTCTTTGGTTGTGTTGAATCTTGTGTCTGCCCAGAATTTCGCCATTGGGCCCGAGACGTACTGGAATGGCGATCTCATACTGGCTGAGACTGGACAGAAAAGCAGCTGAGGAGGAAGAAATAAAAAAAGACATCAAATCATCATCGGAGTCTAACTCAATGCAGCCAGTATTCGGTTTGCTCTGATTGGCTTGGGATTTGCTAAGAGGTCTTATTATTGACAGACTTTCAGCTCATTGCTGACAAGGCCACTCCACTTCAAGCACCCCCTTCCTTCGTGAGGCCAAAGATGGGATATCGCCATGGTTACCTTGAAACTATACACTTCCTGTCTGTCCCAGTCTAGGTCGAAGCCTAGTGGAGATTTATTGTTCAAACATACAAAAGCTCCAAACAGCCAACGTCAGCTAACTAACAGGGAAAGGTCACTAGCAAATGAGTCCCACTTTTTATCGAACCTTTGGTCTCAGTCGTTGGAGGAGAAGCCCCCTCCCACACAAAGTAAATACGCAGAGATCAGAGTTCCCTGATACAGATTTGCACAACTCTGAACTGAGAAAGATCTGTAGGCAGCAGAGGAGCAGCTATAGCTTGAGCAAACAGCGAGCACATTTACAAACACTGCCAGTTTTCAAGTCTTATTTCAACATGGGAAAGTCAAGTGTGAGAATAAAGTACAATGCTTATAAAATAATGAATGAATCACAATTGTCTGCATTGTATTTTTTTTATTTTTTATTCTAATTTTATTGGCAAACTCCATTTCCAGTAAACGTTTAAGGCGGGAAGGCCTATGAAGTTTTTACTGGAAGTCACGGGGGAAACTGTCAAAAAATTGGAACAGAACTTAAACAACCTAATAACTGTGGTTACAAACTGGAAAAAGGGGGCAATACTGAAAATTTCAGCCAAAGAATCTATTTTGACCTGTTCTCACCTGTTATTTTCTGGACAGTCATTCCTGCCTCTCTTCTATGAACCTGCCATTTCCTCCCATGTTTCGTGTTCACTACGTCCATACCAGTTCTGTCTTCCCATTCCTCCTCATCTTTATCTACAACTTCATCTTGTCAGTTATTCCCTGTCTCATTTTGCCAAACGCCTCAGCTTATCTTGTCCCATCATTCTCTGCTTGCTTGATTTCTAATGAACACTTACAGTCTTCAACATAGAGCTGAACTTTAGCCCACCAGTTCTATGACTGGAGTAACTTGGTCCCTGTTTTATTAGAACCTTTTCACGCTGAGTAGATGAAAAATAGATTTAAACTACACCATAGCTCATACGTACATCTATAACATAATTAAAAATAAATCCTGTTTTTATTGTTCTCTGTAACAAAACAAGAGTCATGGATACTCAGCTACTTTTAACACAGTAACAGAACAGAGGGGCAAACAGGCAGTTTTAACAACATATTAGCATCGCCCAGATTAAACAACAAATACACTGAAAAAAAATATCAAAATAATGGAGTACTAGGATGTAATCATGCATCAATTTGTAACCCAATAAGCAACACCCTTCAGTTTTAGTCTTGTCATAATTTAGAAAGAAAGATTAATTTAATTAAGTCAGTATGACCATTCCAGAAATATGTTGCGACTAACAAAAGATCCGCCACACCTGGCCTGTCCCAACTTTTACACGAAACTTTAAAAATTTGAATGTGCTTTATAGATAAAGATCAGAGGGATTTATAAACACGATAAATGAAAAAAATTAAAATAAAAGATGTCATTAGCAATAACACGTTAACGTGACCATATTTACTTTTGGAAGCTTTGTTCCTTTTGTGCCGTTACCTGATCAACAAAATTTGCCATATGCGGCAGCACTAATGTGCTAACCTGTGCTCCAGTGGTGTTTAATGGTTCTGGAAACAACATCATCAAATCAAAACTTCAAGAGTGCAAAAAATGTGTTCTCATTAGAATCCCAACGAGTCAAATCGATCTCATCAAAACTACTGTAAAAAGTTTGCAAAGTAACATTCGACAAAGTTATTTCCACGACATTGTTCTGGGTAGTCATCATGCCTGGATGTTAAACAGAAAGTCTTATCTGACCCTCATATACTGAGAAAACTTTTAATAATAATAATAATAATACATTGGGTTTTCAAAAGACTTCAGTTTCAGTTGAAGAATGACGTGAAATTTGTTTCTCATCAATGTTGGAATATAAACCTGAAAAACACCACAAAAACCTTTATTAAAAAAAAACAAAACACGGAGAGCTCTAACAGTCAAATTTACTCAAAAGCAAACTGTTGCACATCGAGCGTTCTCCAACACATCCCTCCCACTCTGAAAAACCACAGCGACTGATCAGGCAGGTGGTCTTATCATTACCTCTGAAGAGCAGGATAAACTCCTGGAGAGAGCGGCTGAAAGGATGCTGTTAATGAAGTAGATATAAGTCACCTCCATGGAAGAAATAATGAGACCTCACACAGAATAGGCTGTAATGTAAAACTGCAAATAAATTCCCGTGCAGTACAGTTTTTAAAAACCCACCTCGGTCTTTTCTCCACAGGACGTCTAAATTCTTGCTTTTGTTCCCATGAAAAGTGGTTTCCCATCACAACATGAATAAAGCACGTAGAGCTCTTTACAAATAGTGACTGTAACTCGATTACCTACTGTTCCTAATTCAGACATTTAGAATTGAAAAAGACGTTTATCAAAAGCTGTTTAGCAGAAAGTAATAAGAAATAAATGTTATCAAGCCAGGTCACTACTGCCAGTTCATATTCTTCCTTTATAGTAACAGATATCTACCAGATGTGAGATGAGAGGAACACTGTTATATGGCCGGCGTTTTCACAATGAAACCATCTAAACGCAGCATGTGTAGCAGCTTGTTAATCACATTTGGAGGTAATTAGTTCAACAGAACACAAGACAGTTACATGCATGCTTGAACACAATAACGGCAACCTCTCCCATTACTTTTGCATATAAAACTTTGTCTCTGTAACATCAGAGCGAAACAACCGCACATCAGCATGTTGAAGCCATCTAGTTGAATCACTTTGGATAAAACACGAGAGAAATGGCTTCTGACTGTTGCTTCCTGTCAAAATTGTTAGAGCTTGTGGGAAAAAAAAAACAAAAAAAAAAACTTATCTGCCGGCAAGCACCTGTCACTTCTGCTGCTTCACAGAAAACAACCAGAACAACAGCGCAACAAAAACACACCACTCCTGCTGTGCTTCTTGTTGTCAAACTGGAGCATTTGTAATTTCAGTTATATCTGAATGAATTCTTTACAATGGGGGTAAAACTGTGTGCACATTACCGTGACACTAACACACAAACAATACCTAGTATAGTGAGAAACCTTAAACAAATTTCGACATTTAGAAATGTTAGGTCAACATGAAAAACAAAGCTCAAGCTGACAGTGGAAACATGGTTTCTAATTTTAACAGTAGAAAACTCCCTGGCCAGCGGGGTTACATACAGAAGGGTCTGTGCTGATAAATACACCCCTGGTTCTGTTATCGTCAAATGAAAATAGTTGAAGGAAGTACTCTGGTTGGAAAAGCGCCCCTCCCTCCATGGCAGACACCTCCACAGCATCTCAGGCCAAGCAGACGACCGGCCTCTTTTCAAGGAAATACTACCAGAGGAGGACTGATCTGTAATTCGTCAATAAAACATATGAGAATAATTAAGGTTATGTGGAGCTATCACCTTGAGAAAAGAATCCCAATAGAAACCGTCAACTGTTTAAAGAAAACTTTGAAATACTGTATAACCCAAAAAAACCTCAAAAAGCCTTTAAATTCATGCCTTGACTCCTGTATGAGCATCGATGGCACTCAAAGGCGAGTGAATGACACAGATATATTGTGATAACCTGGACATTGGTTTTAATATCTATTGTTTATATATTTACTTGTGTTTTCACATTACCATCTCAAAAGTGTCATCGGACAAAAGACGTAAACTAGTAAGTTTGGCTCACTCATGGTCTTTTGTTATAATAACTAAAATATTTGAACCAATAAAAAACAACTATGAGAATCATCTTTGATACAAATACATTGTGTTGTTTTGGTTTGGGGCTGTTTTTTTTTGGTTTGAGCAAAAGCCCTTTTGTTCCATGCAAGAAATTCCATGATGGAGTGGCAGAGGTTGACGGGGCTTTGGTAGGTTGCCACTTTAGTTTTCAATTTAATCTGGTCATGTCTTTCCTGAAATTTGTCTACATTATCATTGCACACTGTAGCACATCTGTAGTGCACCTGAATAGACAAGTGGAATCCAACCAAAGGTTTTTTTTTTTTTTTTAGTAGCTGTACAGAAGATAACTGCAAGTTGTGGGTTTCAAATCTCAGAAATCTTAAGGTGATACTGCCCTGCCAACTCTCTGGTTAAATTTTTTTATTTATTTATTTATTTATTTTTTTGATAAAAGCTTTATTTTAGTTTGCTAACATGAAAAATGCTGCACCCATGAAAGCAGCTGGTTTTGGTGTAGAACAATTTAACTTGAGCCTCGACCTCAAACCCATGCAACACCTTTCAGATGAAGTGGAATGTGTACTGTGAGCCAGGTCTTATCATCCAACATCAGTGGCTGACTGCACTAATGCTCTGGTGGCTGAATGGGATCCAATCCCTGCAGCCCCAATCCAGAAATCTTGCAGAGGAGAGCCTTCCAAGAGAAATGGAGACTGTTACTAGCAGCACTGTTCCTGGAATAAGATGCTTATGTCTTCATGTTCATACATCTTTGATATACACAAACAAGGAATCCTCATTTGTCATACATTATGTACTCTCTGTCCACTCATTATTCTTTCTTCTTAGCTTTGCTTTTGGTCTTTAACAACCGTCCATTTTCTGCTTAATCCAAGGTAGAGTTGACAGGCTAGAGTCTTTTTCACATCACCCCCTCTGTAAAAGTTGTCAGTAAATCACCTACACACACACACACACACACACACACGCACGCACACACGCACGCACGCACGCACGCACGCACGCACGCACGCACACACACACACACACACACACACACTCTGCATGCAATGTCCGCACTTC
>OMNM01013349.1:3260-23260 GCA_900302745.1 Parablennius parvicornis | reverse complement strand
GTAATGATGGACATGGGTTAGTATAACGCAGTGGTGTCACACTCATTATTGTTCAACTCAGTTTTATTTTTAACGGACTATTAATAAGATGATAATATAATGATTCCTAAAAACTGACAACTAGACATATTTCCATTGTTTTTAGTGCCATGAAGTACAAGATCAATATAGAAAGTTGAATGTTTACTTAAAGCTCTTTTTCGCAGGAACATTTTATTGAGAAATATCAGTACAGTTTTAACATTATGCCTTTAGGAATCTAAGGCTTCTTCAACTTCCACTGTGACGTGTTTTTGTGTTGTGTTTGTTGCTCTTCCTAAAACAGTGCTGAATCCATTGACAGTCATAGGTGATGGCTCCATTATAGAGTAATTTTGAGGGAGAAAAAAAATCTAGTTTTCATCCGCTGTTTTTAATTTACAGCCTCCTTAAGTCAGACTATTTCGTTTTACTTTGAAAGGTATTCTTTTTTTTATATCACTAATCAAAAATGGATGAAACAATAATTGTACAGACTAAAAAATGTATTTCAACCCTTGTTCACTTTCCCAGAGAGCAAACATAAATTCTGACGTATCCATCTTACCCACCCCACTAAGTACTCCATCTGCATATTGTGGTCTTTGTTTGATCGCTCATCAATAAAGAGTTTATGTCGTACTTACACTTGTCTGTGTGTCTCTCAGATGGGAAGAAGAATACACCATGAGGATGGACCTGCAGCAGAAGATTGCAGACCTGCAGGAGGTAAGTTCATGTGTGTGTGTGTGGCTTTAATACTCAAGTTGTAAGACCATAAATCGGTTCCCATGGTGAAGATGAAAGTCTGTCTGTGTAGTGGAAGTTATACAGTGAGGTTAGATTTAGTCATGGGTAGTGTTTGAGTAGTGCTCCAAGAAACAAAGTGTGTGTGATACCTCACGCAAACCTTGCTTGGCTTGTTTCTGCCAATCAGTGTTTTTCTTCACTCACTGAACCTTCTTTCATTAAACATCTGTTTTTTTTCTCGATAAATAGAAGGGCACTAACATTTCTGCTTGTGCTCTGCTGCTCAGCACCGAATGACTGTATTTACGTTTCTTGTGGTCGTGTTTTTATAAACCCAGCGGTTTGTTGGTTTCCTGTATGTGTCAGTGTTTGTGTGCACGTGCAGCATTGCTGGGAATCGGTACCTGACCTTCCACATCAACGGGGGAGAACAAGAAAAACAAAGCACAGCTCTTGAGACTCTAAAGAGCATGACCATTACTGTGGCATGTATGAATAAGTCAGCAGGCAGTGAAGAGACTTTAAACATCGACAGAATCATCCCAGAGTTGATTGTGCATCAGAGTTTATGACGTTTTCAGACGGAGACTGTTATTGTTTTGTGCTGATGTCATGATGTAATCTATAATTTCCAATGAAGACAAAGTTGTAGAGAAACTTTAATGGATGTGTGTGTATGTTTGTGTGTGTGTGTTTGTTCACATGTGCAGGACCTGCAGGAGAGTGAAGGCTGTCAGGACGAGTTGGCTCTTAGAGTTCAGCACCTGAAGGCGGAGCTCGTTCTCTTCAAAGGCCTCATGAGCAATGTGAGACACACACACACTGTTTTCTCTCTCTCTCTCTCTCTCTCTCTCTCTCTCTCTCTCTCTCTCTCTCTCTGAAAATGCTGTCATATTTTTGCAATACTGTGCAAATGTTGATATGGTTAAAAAAGATACTGCATGTGATAGTGTGAAATGTTATTATTTTCTTTTAATAAATTAACAAATTGCCAAAATGACTGAACAAAGAAATGCCAGTATTTCACGGGACTACAGTTTTCATTAATATGTTTTTGTGGCTTTCAGTATTAGTGCTGCTATAAGCATTCAGTGGTGCAGTGGTCTGTTATGTCTCTTCCCAACATGAATGATTGATCCTGCTAGAAAACCAAGTTGCTCTGTGAAAAGTTTGCAAGTTTCTTCTGTTCTGCCTGTTCCGCCTTTGTGGTCTGACAGCCACGTTGCACTTTTCTCTTCCAATGTGGCTGTCAGACCACAAATGGCAAATAACCTTGAACTGAACTTGAATTTAAAGTCTATCACAGACATTAATATGTGTGAAGTGATAATAAGTTTTGGTACAGTTCTGCACAGTAATCTCACTTACTGCTGGAGGGTTTGATATATAATATGCCCCCATTTTCTCTGTAGAATTTGTCAGAGTTGGACAGTAAAATCCAAGAGAAAGCCATGAAGGTGGACATGGACATTTGCCGCAGGATCGATATAACTGCTCGTCTCTGTGATGTGGCCCAGCAGAGAAACTGTGAAGATGTGATACAGATGTTCCAGGTACTGAAGCTGAAAAGAACCTGTTTACATTCTCACGGTTAAATTAGTATATTGATCGTTTTTGGCCTGATCTCTTAAAATGGTGTGACACTGTCGCTGCAGGTTCCAAACAACCAGCCTGCTCTGAACTGCCGCCGTAAACAGACGCCTCTGTCTTTTAACGGGAGCGAGTGCGACGAGCCCGTCAGCACGTCTGAGAGCGACGGAGGCGTGGCCAAAGAGGAGGAACACGGCGGCTCGTCGGCCAATCAGATCAACGAGGAGATGCAGAGGATGCTGAACCAGCTGTGAGGCGTCTGACTTTATGTCTTAATTTAGGTTTTGTAAATGTCCTTCAGCCTGGCACCTCCACTAATTATCTCTCACGTTTTATTTCTTCTCCCAGGCGTGAATGTGAGTTTGAGGATGACTGCGACAGTCTGGCCTGGGAGGAGACTGAAGAGACGCTGCTTCTGTGGGAGGACTTCCCAGGATGCACTCTGCCTCCAGATCCGGCCCACCCGCCTGGAGAGGTAGGCTGTGGTCTCACAAGACGGGCAACCTTTGAACTGATGCAACATTTGAAAACATTAGGATTTCTCAATAATAGGGCCGTAGATGATTAAAGTGTTTCTGCTCACAATCTGTTCCGTCGTCACAGTTTCATTCTTGTTACCAGCAGTTTGTCATGTAACAAAAATCACATTTAATGCCTTAACATCTTCTTAAAATACAGCGAAAACCATTGTTTATCCCTGCTAATTGTGACTAATTCTGTTTTATAAGCCTGAGTTTCGAAGCAATGTTTTTTTTATATACATGCTGGAGAAAATGACTTGGTTTAATAGGGTGAAAATATATCTTTGTAGCTTCAGTTTAAAATTCCAAGAAGAAGAATGGAGCTGATGCTAAAGAGCTGATATGTCTGATACCAGCTGACCTTCAGTGCTCTGCTTTGACAAAGCCATTTCAGGACACACACTTCTAGTGTTGGTGTTCAGTTTGTTTGTTTCCCAGAAATGCATGTAGGTATTTGTTTTCATTACCCGGCCGTGAGGTGTTCGAGTGGTCTGCTCTCCCTTTGCTGCATGAGTCAGTGAAATTTGAGCTGTTGGGAGCATAACGTCAGCTGTGCTATAACTGTTGTATTAAAATTAGTGTCGGATTGTCTGATGAAGAGTACACAAGCAGGTGTCTCTGTAATTGTCAGTACATTTTGTTGGATGTATTTCCATCAATGCACTAAAATCTCTCTTCTCTCCATCAGGAGGACTGTCTGGAAAAGGTGATTAACGACACTGAATGTCTGTTCAAGTCCCGAGAGAAGGAATACCAGGAGACAATCGACCAGATTGAGGTCAGACATTTCCTCAGTGTTTTCATTTCAAGTCATTTCCCTTTAAAGGAAGTGTGTTAGTAGCTGTTTAAATTTTGTTTTTACTGAGTATCGTTCATGTCCTCTGCAATATCATAGCTTCATGTATATTATGCAAAATATTAATCTAAATTAGGCATTCCTATGGTTTGTTTTCACCATGCTTCTGTAAACCAGCATGGCTATCACACTATACTCTTAATTTAAGAAGATTTTTGTAGTTGTGTGAAGATGAACGGATGCAATTTGCTTGAAGCCAGCAGCTCATGCAGATATTTCCAGAAATAAAAAAGCTTATTAGTAGTAACAAATGGTGATAAGAATGAAAGCTGTTTTAATGATTGAGTGTTCATGACCTCTGACCCCAGCTGGAGTTGGCCACAGCCAAGAGCGACATGAACCGACACCTGCATGAGTACATGGAGATGTGTTCTATGAAGAGAGGCCTGGACGTACAGATGGAGACCTGCAGGAGGCTCATCACTCAGAGTGGAGACAGGTAACATCATAATTATGTCACTCTTAACGTGAAAAATGTCAACATGACAACACTTCGCACACTTTTTTAAAAATGTCTTACCATGTATACTTGATTACTTTTTTTATATTTTCATTATTCTTCAAAAAAAAAATGGAAACTAAAAAAATATTGATCCTGTATATTGATGCACTTTATATCTTTGAATATCTTTTTTTTATTTTATAGATATGCTTCATAGTTTTGCTATAATGGCTGCTTCAATCTGTGTGTTCGTCTCTCTAATCTACATGTGCACTATTAGAAGCAGTGGTGTGCAGTCAGGGGTCAAAAATTATTTTTCTTTTCTTTTTATATAATTAAAAAGTGATTCTGAAATCTGTGTCTGGAATTAATGAGGCTGCTTGTTCAGTATGCAACTTTATCCAGCTGCTGGGGCCAGCAGAGGAAAGTATTGCTTACCTCTGATCGAAGATGGACACTACTATTGGGTTAAAATGTTGAGTGATCGTGCCAATCAGATTTTGATGTGTTATTGACAGAACACCCTAGGGCAAGCGGAGTCTCTATTGCTAGCCTTGGTGTCGTCGTTCAAATGAGCTTGAATAATTGGCTCATGGGCAGGTGCCTGATGACGCACTGTTATTATCTGCTATTATGGAAAGGTGATGGCGGATAATTTAACAGCAAGTTCAGATGATATGATTGCTTAGGGTGCCTTTTAGCATTAAATTATGTCAGATTTTTGTTTGACCAATGCAATATTGCTCTGTTCATACATCTTCGCATAGCACTCCTTCTCCGTTATTGTCATGCGCATGTATGACAGTAGAGCGTGAGACTCGCACTGTCCAACATATATATATATATGTGTGTGTGTGTGTGTGTGTGTGTGTGTGTGTGTGTGTATAAATATATATAAGACATTAAAAATGGTTCACATAATACATAAAATAAGCAGCTCACACATTAATATTCACATCTTATTTGGTTTTAAAAGCCAAGGACAAGAGGTGGCTTTTAGTATGTGGTTTTAAGATGTTTGTACCACAGTGACTGTACTTTTATTTTGAAAATGCAGTTGATTGTTTTTTAAATGAACTGTTTTGCAAAACTGACACCTGTTCTATTTTTTATTCATGTTTGCTTTTATTGTCTCACATCCTAATGATGTTTATTCCTAAATAAAGTTGAACACTTCACAAATAACCGCACACTCACAATAAATTTCTGTTTCTCTCAGTAATTCTCCAGCACCTGCGTCGGCTGAGGAAAGTGACCAGAGGGAAAATGACAAATCTTCAGCGTCTCCACCTTCTTCTTCATCGAGCTCCAGCAGATCTTGACATCTCGTCACTCCGGCTCGGTCGGAGGCTGTGGTCCCGTGACCTCTGCTGCATTTCGCTACAGTACCTCACAGACCCATCGTACACCCATAAATAAGGCATCACTGTTTACATGTCAACATATTTCTTCACTGAGTCAGAAGGCTGATTGAGGTGAATCACTGAAGAGACGGTCAACATAGAAACTGTGAAAAGTTTGGATTGTTTGGAGAGAAAACCAGACATCTTCTGCTTCATGCAGTTAAGCTTGAGAAAAAGAAAAGCACGTCACACACCAACAGACTATCTAATAATATCATAAACATTTTCATGTAACCTGCTGTGAAGCTCCTGGAGCTTTGCAAAGTTCACTCCTCACACACTTCAGTCCGTCCTTATAGGAGAGCATTTGTGCAAACCGGGATGACAGTAGCATCACTAGTAACAGGTCATCCTGGAGGTTAATTCTTAGCCACTCGTTTAGTTAACAGATACGTTTGGATCTAGAGCTTCACATTTGAGTTGAACAAGATGTTGTGTTTCAGCGTGTTACTGCCTCGCAGCTGCATTTACAGTTTGCTTGTTGAAGTCAGGGCTGAAGCAAATGTTAGATCGCAGATACAATGTAAAGTACATGATTTGTTTAAAAAAAAAAAAAAATGTGGAGAGAAAAAAGAAATACAGAAACATTGCGGTGGCTACTCTCTGTATTGTTCTTTCCAAAAAGAAGATTTTGGCTGTGAATTACATTTGTGAAAATTAAGGCTGACATAATTAACTTTGAGATTGAAATCTTACCTTAAATATTTTGTTTAATGGTCAAAATAGTTCCAGAGCAATTGCAATAAGGTTTAAAAATTCTTACAGTGTTGTTGTAAGTTGCATGTAAATATCATTATTGTTGTGGTGCCTGGCTGAGTAAAGGTAAACCACACCACTGCTCACAGAGAAATTTTAAGATTTTAAGAAAAGGACAAAACAACAATGAGTCCATTTTCAATATTACTGTACCTCACTGGAAAAAATATGTGAGATGCTGTGAACTACAGACGTGTGTTAAAACATGTATTTCGTGTTTTTCTGGATTAACTAAAAGTTTTCACAAAAAAACACAATTTTCCTCAATTATAGTGGGTGAAGCAATATTTTTCTAAATTAATATGATAAATTTACTTTTTCCGTGAATCAACATTTAGCTTATGCCCTGAATAATTATTTTTAAATTAATTGAAGTAAAATGATGATAAAATAAGTGGAAGATAAAATTGATAGTTTGATAAATCTGTTTTTAAGACTTCATTTGTTTTAGTAATTATGGAGACAAATCAGAATAACAAGATAAGCTTTAGCGCACAGGCTATTTAAAAACGTCTTATCAGATATTTCAAGTTGAATTAATCTATCTAGCATGAGAATTGATCAATTGTATCCCAGCAGCTCTTAACTGAATATGAATGTTGACGTTCAGTCTCTACGTGGTTCTCCAAGCAAGTGAGAAAACAGATGTTATTCAGAAAATCTTCTATTTGTTTTTGTTTTTTTTAGCATAAGTGCAGTATGCGTCCATAGTGAATGCTGCAGCTGAAACTTTTTGATGAATATTATCAATGGAACTGCTGATAAGCACATGACAGCAGAGGAAGATGCTGTCAAGGTAGATGGGAAGCATGTTTGGTGTCACCTTTAAATTAGTCACCTTCTCTCTCTGACCTGTGCCCTCTTTAACATTATCTGGACTTAGCACTGAAAACTGTAGGAAAATGAACAGAATGAAGAGGTTCGCCTACACGTGGGAGGTGTCGGTGATTATTTGAGCATTTGAGCAGAGCTACATGGTTGAGAACAAAAAGAGAAGAATCAGCCACTGAGTGCCAAACAACAAATGAATGTGGTCAGATTGTAATTTAACAGGAACTTGCTGGAAAAAAAAAGAAGGAATATAGCTGCCGAAGCTAATTCACCAAGGTGCTTGATGTAAATAACAAACCTATTTTTGAGCCTGTTTGCACATTGAGAGGAAAGCAATGCAGAACTGTAACTTATAATACAAAAGAAACATTTAGACACGCTGGAAATAGACGTCTATATTTCCTCGACTTGTATATCCTCATCTTTTTCATGTTTCATGTAGATGAACATATACCTCATCTTTACTTTATTTGTGGGGTTTTTTTTCTGGCCACATTCAAATGCAAGCATCAATGAGAACACACAGAGGAAAACAGAAGGCAAACAACAGTGTGCTGCTGAGTCTCATCACAATCAGGGAAATCTCCCTCACGTCATTGTTCTGCTAACACACACTGTTTCTGAAAATAGTCCCGGCTGTAGATTCCTCTTTGAAGTCGAAAAAGGGTGAAATGTGTTTTTTCACTTATGGCTCACACGTCAGTGCTTTGCTTGGAGGGATTCACTCGTGCATGTGTGGAAGCAGCTGAGTGCTGATCTGTCAGTTTCACTCCTGTGCGAGTGCAGACGGAGGACATCAGAAATGTATCGTACCAGACTTACAACACCATTTTTCCTTTGTGTTGTTTTCCACTTTTACCCACTGAGTGAGTCTCTATGTATGCATGTGCCAGCGTGTATGTTTCTGGGTGTTTCGTCTCGACAGTGAGTGTTTTTAAAGACATTTTGACTGAGGCAAATGCACAACATTCAGAAGAATGAATCAGAACAAGTCCAATCGGGATTCGAGGTGAGCATTATTATGCAACGTTTGAGTCTGAGCTGCCTTTGACGGGGATCACTCCTAAAATGATTAATTGGATGATGATGGGAATCTTTCCCATTGGTGCTTTTCTTAATGGGTGTACATGTTTGCCAAGTCAATTTAAAAATCACTCAAATTCAGGAGAAAAAAAAAACTTCTGAAATGCAAATGCTTTAGCAAAATGACTGTACGATAGCTTTGAAAAGTGTAAAGGAAATATAGCTAAGAATTTTATGTATCTGTTTAAAAAAATACAAACGTTTGTCAGCAGTCATACGCTTGAATGAGACTTACAAAAGCTTTGAATTAAGACGCAATGACACGGCAGCTCTATTTAGCTTTAGGACAAGAGGACATCAGAGTTTCTCAATTTTCCCAAGAGAGGAAACATTGCCTCCGAATATTTTATCAAAATTTGCGTCACATGATAATTCAAGAATATTCCTGAGTGTTATTCCAGATGTCCAAAAGTGTGAGTTTGCAGCTTTAAACGTCAAGGCAAAGTAACTGTAGCTACAAAGCTTCACTGCAGAGCTTCAGTATGTATCGAGAGAGACTGAATGAATAAAAAGATCCAACTGAACAACAACGTGTGTGATGAATATTATCCAGTCTTCTGTGCACATGAAAATGAGGAATCTTCACAGTCATGAAAACCCTGAAAACATCTAGGAATTAGTGATTAAAACTATATTTCAGGTGCTGGAAATTACTTTTGAGTTGACAATTCAGTAAAAATTGGTAAGTATTACATTTTTAATTTTTCTAAGGCAGCAACAAAACAGCTGAAACAAACAACATGCAGACAACAACACACTTGTAAAGGTTATTGGTTTATTAATGACAGATATTGTATCTACAGGTTAATGCTACTCAAAGTCGGATATTTCATGTAGATGTGAGGCTGGCTGTGGTATTACTGGACTAGTGAGTTCACCAAATAATGTTGAGGCAACAGCTTCATCTGAAGCTAAAGCTAAAGCTCACAGCCGTCTTTGTCAGCAGGCTAGAAACAAAGAGTGGCTTTGCTACTGTTTTCATGAAAGATAATTTTCACTTAAATTCTTGTAACTATTTCTAATTCCATCATTATAACTCACTGTGCTCCTGTCTTACTGTTGAGAATACTAGCTCTAAAGTAACAGTACTCTCTCATAATGAAAATCTTGAAACAGGTTTTAAATACATAGTATGGCTATTATTTAAAGTAGACTCGAATATTCTCAAAATTTCCCAACCTTCTCCACATAGCGAGCGTTCCAGCACTGATTGAAGGTCAACACCTCCCAATGTTACCATTCTTGTTCAGATATGATTGTCTGGTTGGGAGTCAACACACGTCTTCGCCTCACAAGTAAAAGACACACTGGAAAGTTTGAATAACAGATCACTTGTTTGTCTGACAGAAATTGTTTATGATTTTGGTGCAAAGTACAGGTGGTGAACTGAATCCACCTGCTAAAGTTGTAAATATATACTGTATATATAAAAAAAAAAATCAACATGATTTAGAAAAGATTAGATCACATCCTGCATCAGAATAGGACACTGTTAGATTGTCTCATCTCTTCTTTCCTCTTCAGATGAGAGAGTTTACGTGAAACACGATGACATGTTAGTCAGAGTGCCGAGCATATGAACAACACAGCTGCACGCTTGTGGAGAGATCAGGCGGCGGATGAAACACGAACATCTAACCAGGTAAGGAAATAGTGACACAGAGGAGGGGTAGAGTCAGAGAGAAGAGAAAGACAGACAGACAGAGGTACACCTTCAGGAAGTTAGCAAGACGTCGAGCAAAAGACTGCAAAACAGGAAACATTTGGAAGGTAAATAAATGCTTAAATGCAATTTATTTATTGTCATGGTTGTAAATCTGTTGTAAAGTTTCTTTTAGCGACTTCAAGATCAAACTTTTTTCCATGTTTCTGTTCATAGAATGGGATTCATGCAATTCTTCCTCCTGATGTTGTCTTCACACCTGGTGCTCACTTTTCCTCCAGTAAGAAACTAAATCCACTTAACTTATTGTGTAACAATGAAATGTGTGATGTAGAAAACTGTAAAGATTTAGTATGACCCATATTATTGGGGGGATTTCTCTTGTGGTTTATGCCTGTTTACTTGTGTTAATTTTGACAGACACAGAGGACGTACACCATGAATGGTAGAAGGTGTCATTTGTGTCCTGCAGGTGAGAGAAGTGTGATCTTTACTGTGAATACTTGTCGTCTGCTAGTTGGTAAATGCTATAATGAGTAGTTAAATCAGTATTGAACAAGTAATGGACGTCAGTTTGTGCATGAAACTTGTCCTTATGAATCTACAGTATATGTGTGCCTTTTTCTCCTCGTTATCTTGATATGAAAAAAAAAAAAAAAAAAACCTGCACACTGACTTGGTGCATTGTAACCACATCCTTCATTAAAATGCTGAGTGTGCAAGGGCTGCCTGCCCTCGCTCTCGTCTGGTTGTTGTCATTTCTTCCTTTCTGGCCTTTTCAGGCGAGTATCAGGCGTCTTGTACAAAGTGTGTACCCTGCCCGTACGGACGTTACACCAGTGACTGGAACCGTGAAGACAACTGCCATCGCTGCTACGGAGACTGCTCGCCAAGTAAAGCAACCACCAGTTACTGGTTTACTCTAACTTTGTTTGCATCACTGGCTAAAATTCTATAAAACATCCTCTTCTGTATATTTTCCTTTCCTGTCTTAGGTTTTCATCTGAAAGTGGTTCAGAGCTGCAGCAGAACATCTGATGTGAAGTGTGAGTGTGAGGCCGGTTTCAGATGCACTGAGAAGGTCCCGTACTCTGAGAACTGCAGGGAGTGTGTGAAGATTCTGGACATAACCATAACTGGTAAATGCTGAGGCTGACACTGCCTTGCTGGACCAGCCTCAACCAGCAGGGGGCCTCATTATAGACAACATACACTTTTCTTAACTCCTTGCAGCTTCCCCTGCCCTGCAGATTTTGGATGTGAGCCTGTTTGGTTCACAATTTAAATTCAGATAGTTTTACAGGAGCCAAATAAGGCAACTGCTTAGATCTGGAGTGATGAAGCAGATAAACATGTACAACAGGGTGAAACAGGCTTCATCCTGGACAAATTCTGGCAGTGATGAGCAGGTTCAACCACGGACTGGAACCTGAAAGCTTCAGGGGGGAAGTCTGGGAGTTGTGGGAACGCTTTTGTACGGAATTATTTTTTTTCCTCCCCTTTTATTTCTGAGGGGTAAACATGATTTAAAAAAATACACATAGGTTTTGGATACATTATGTATTATTTATTTAAAATTAAGGCTGGTGTCAGGAGAATTTCCCAGTTAAAAAAAACCATCAGGGAGACAAAATACACAGGAATCAGACTGAAAGCGATTTACAAAGTTTAAGAAAATTTTATTACATTACTCTTGCAAGAAAAGACAATGTCAGAGTACAACCTTTGAGTGATTGTCCAGGAGTTTGTCTTTAAAGCTAGACAGCGCCTTCTTAAAAGCTGGATTGTTTTGAGTCTGCAGACACAGAGGTTCCAAAAGTGCCGACACAGGTCATCCTTGAACACAGACTGCAAATTAAACATCATTCTTTATGAGACAAAACTACATTTTTCCAACAGCTGCGTACTGCATTAGTTGATTGACAGTTTCCATTACTCACTGGCTCTATATATACATACACATACAGACGCTAAGCACGAGACACAGGAGATGCATTTGGACAGCAGTACTAAAATTACACCGTTTCTTTAATCTTGTATAAATAATGACTCTATCAAACTTTGAATCTTTCTAAAAATGTCTTACAAAATGTCAGTCAGTCTATAAGCACAAAGGCAAACTCAGCAACTTTGCTTTGACTGTATTTTTTCAGCGAGGTATCAAATAAGTGACAAATCTTAGAAAATGTCCAGGAAGTTGCCCCACTTTGGTGCCTGAGTTCTTCTTCACCTGAAGCAAGCGGCTATAAAAACTTAGATTAAATATATATATACAACTGGTACAAGTGAATTGTTTTGCCCAAATAAACAGATGTAATAATATTGATCTTCTTTTTCTGTACAATGGAGAGAGAAGCCACTTTTTTTTTTTAATTGAAAAATAAAAAATGTGAAAAACACATTAGTCCAATGATATGTCAATGTAAGGTTCAGAACTGTTTCACTGTCAAAAACTGGCTAAATATTGCAATATGAGAAAGACGTGTCATTTTTTTGCTGCTTTTCTTTTCATGTTTTTATTGAGCGACAGTAACACAATGAGAGGATGTGAGGTGAGAGTGAAAGGGGAAATGACAAGATTGTGGTCCAGAAGCTCACGATCAGTGCATGAAACTTAATACATTAAACTTAATGACATCAATTATCATTATTGTTATTAGTATTCTTACGAGAATGTTGAGATGCGTCTCCAAGACTTATATTCTCTGGAATAATCTTCTGAAATCTGAAGATATGTGATGTTTGTGTTTGCCAGAAGCAGCAGCAGCAGTGGTCTCAGGCAAAGATAAACAGACGCCTTCCCCAGCTTCCTCCGGACATAGCAACACTTCTTCTAAACCCTGCAGATTTCCCAAGTGAGTCCAAGCAACCATGGTCACGGTAGATTTTACATTATTGAGTAGAAGTTTGAGGTTGTCCAATAAAAGGAATTTGTATTTTTGATAGTTGTTGTTCATGAGGTTACATAATTTATTGAAATATTCACTGCACCCACACAGGTGTGACCAGTCAGTCCCAGCTCAGAATACTTCTGAACCAGGTGAGTGAGAATGTTGTGGAAATATGATGGTTGATAGAAGTGAACTGAAGGTGTTAGAAATAGCTGAGATAACGTTCAGTCATGCTGCTCAGTTTGATCATTTATCATGTATCACTTATCACTTATCATTTATCATTTATCACTTATTGTTTATCATCCCTGAATGACTGTTCAGAAATGATGACATCACAACGCCCATTAATGACATAAACCTTTGTTCAAAAGACATCAATGCTTTGATATCCTGAGGAGGTTTCATGGCCATCCAAGCTTTGAAACAAAAACCCTTCAGACGGATACAACCAAAATGCAACAGACGGATCTAACAATGGAACAGGCGAATCTATCCACAATGGAACAGAGGAATCTCCCCGCCGAACTATCAAGTTCACTTTTGAGAAAAGGGACGTACAAGGTCACCACAGTTGTCCTGGGGTTGCTGAGCGTTCTCTTGCTGGCCGGGCTTATCGGAGTAGTCATCCTCTATCAGGACAAGCATCGAGATCGTAAGAACCGACTGAAAGTCATGGCTGATGACAAAGCCATCTTGCTTCAGAACCTGAATACAGCTCTTAATGCAAAAAAGGCGATCGAGACCAAAAATGACGGCTTACAACAACATTATGAAAATACAGTGAAACTTTTAAAACAAACGCGCAGCAATCACGATAAGCTAACTGAGAAAGTGGCAACCCTTAAAGCTGCTAAAAGCCAGTTAGAGTTGAGCAACTCAATCCTAACTGAAGAGTTGGAAGAAACAAAAAAGTTGAAATTTGAGTTGGAGTTCAATAACGAGGCCCTGAACAAAGCCAAGCAACTCTTACAAAGCCAATACAACGCCACAGTCAAGCGTGTGAAGGAGTTGCAGGAAAACTATAACTCCTTGATTAAAGATAGGGACGATTTGCAAAACAAGCTCAAAAACAGGGAGCAGCTGCAGAAATTGTACACTGAGTTGATCGGGAAGGTTGAAAAATTAGTGATCAGCTACAATGTGGTCAGCAGCGAGAAAGACAAGTTAGAGAGCAGCCACCAGAACCTCACCATTTACACGGGCACACTGGAGGCCACCTGTGCTCTGTTAGCAAAAGCCCAAGACGAGCTGCGGGGTTCTTTTGATTCACTGCTGAAGGAGAAACAGGAGCTTGAAATCAACCTTGCCCAGATAACGGCAGAGAAAGACCTGTTGAGGGTGAAAAGTGACAACCTGACGGCCCAGAGGGACCAGCTGCAGGAGGAGATCGACAAACTTAAAGCAATCGGCTGTGGCACAATTAAGCAATGCCCGACCGACTGGCATATGTTTGACAACAAATGCTACTACAGTTCTACTGACAAGAAATCCTGGGAGGCAAGCCGGCAGTACTGCATTGACCAAAAGGCAGATCTTCTGATCATCAACAACCGAGCGGAAATGAAGTTCATCCATAAACTGTACTCTTCTGGCTATCAATCCTGGATCGGACTGACTGACCATGAAGAGGAGGGAGTTTGGAAATGGGTGGATGGTTCCAACCTTACAATATCATTCTGGGGGGCGGACCAACCCAACAGCTATCTCGGCAGGAACCAGGACTGCGTGGAGATTAATCATGTTCACTTGGAGATCGGTGGCTGGAATGATGAGGAATGCAGCAAGGAAGAACACTACATCTGTGAGATGTAGACTTTCTCCAAACAGAAGCCCAGTGGCTTGACCGGCATCACTCCGTCACACTCAGTCATCAGTCCGACTGGACTCAGCCAGCCCCTCCATCCTCCTGGACTCAGGCTTCCCCTTCGTTATTGAATAAATACACCAATAAAAAAATAAAAATAAAAAACAATCATTGAGCTTGTCCACCATTTTATTTCTTCCAAACTATTTGGTAGATCGTGTTTTGATTGTACACAGACTTCATTAAATGGGCAACTAAAGGTCAACTTTAAATATTATCTCTGGCTGGAGTACCAACTGCTTTTTTTAATATTTAAATAAAAATTTAAATTCAAATCCTCACTTATAGAGCTCATAAGAACAGATCAGACAAACCCTCACAAAGACATCACCTCCTTGGCGGAGGTAACTAGAACAATAGAGCACTGACCTTCATCAACGCCACATTTGTCACCATGGAAACCAATGGATTACAACCTATTTGATCCACCATACTACTCCTTCCATCATTTGTCATGGTCGATTAAATTGTTTCATGTTTTTTCAATGTTAAGGTTAAATGATCTTCTGTTTGTTACTTGAATGCACCATTAGACTGAGTTGACATGTGATTGGCTGGTGGAGAATGGGGGCGGGGAGCGGGGGGTGGAGTGAGCAGTGTGCTAACAGATGGCTAATGGCAGCGTCAACCCTGAGTGGTGGTACACCAGGGATCTATAGTGTGTTTACAATGGCATAGATATCAGGATCTGTTCACTCCCAATATCTAATGGACTGGTCCTTGGATGATGACAAATCATCCCAGAACCGTTAATGCAATTTGAGTGATTATTTTTTGCGAAAAGTTGTTAAATTAAATACATACATACATTTAGTTACCTTTGCCTGAACTTACGTTGGCAAAGGTAACTAAAAATCTGCAGATTGAGCAGAGATTTTAAAAACAGACTGGTTGGTCGATGTGAACTTTTTGCAATGATGCGTTTTCACTTTCAGAGTCAGATAAGAACATTTTAAATGTATTTCTACATCCATCCATCCATCTTCTATACTGCTTTATATGTTTTTGGACTGTGAGAGGAAACCTACAGAAACACAGAGAGAACATGCAAACCCCACACAGAAAGGCACATCCGTTATTTGAACCCGAACCATCTCGCTATGAGGCGAGAACGCTAACCACTGTGCCACCGTGCGGCCAATGTAATTCTTATACATTTTTTGAAAAAAAGTTTAGAGTCTTTGCCTATAAACTGAAACATTTGAAGCCTTAATCAGTAATAGAGATAAAAAAAATAAAAAAAAACAGTATGTCAGAATGTTGAAATATTTTTCCTTTTTTCCCTTTTAACTAGAGGACAGTAGTAAACACACGAATGTGTGATGTCAAAGAGGAATTACACCCACACAGAGTCGAGATAACTGGGGACACTACCCTCCATGTGTTAACACCTCGCTCAGTCGGGAAGACATCACATTGCTTTCCCTGGGCTGCATCATGACAACTCAACAAACTTGTCTAGCATGCATCCAGTAAAACATCAAACACCACAAAAGCATTGACACAACATGAGAGTGCTGGATCTCAATCAACAACGGGTTACAAACAGTTATGACGTCCGAAAGCTCAGCCCTAATCCTCACCACGTCTACGACCTGATGTGCGTCATTTCGACTAGAATTATTTGTACTTACATACTTTGGCAGCATTATATGAAAGACACAAGCTCAAACCCATCAAACACAATTCCAACACATTGTAACTGAGTCTCTGTGGTCATGTGAATCAGAAATCTCATCATAAATTCAGTCTGTACTTTACCGCCTTCTCTCCATTGATGTTTCGCTGCTTGTGTGCCAAGTAAGCCCTTCTTTGCTTCACTATGTCAAGTTATGTACGTCTCTTGTGCAACACCTCTAAATATTGGTTTTTTGTTTTCCCATTGTAAGAAATTTGCAAAAAATTAAGACATTTATGTTTGCCTGTTTGTTTTCCTTTTAAATGGCTCCATATTTGAGCAACAAAAGTAGAAATTCAGGTTCCAACAATTTTCTCTGTCAATGCAATACAGATTTTCTCGGCTTAACAAGAGACTTTTATTAGTTTTAGTTCAGTGTGTTGGATAATTTGGAACTTAATAATAAAGAACTAATACCAATTTACAAATTTATTAATTGCAAAGATCAAAAGCCTCCAGAAGACACAGTCAAAAGCCTAGCATCTCCTCATGATTTTCACACGCAACTGTGTGCGACATATATCAGCCAACATGGTTGTGTTGATCACTGTGTCATGATGAGCACGTCCAAATTGATCCCATGAGTGTTTGCTGGGGTTATTTCATCCTCTCCTTTCCCAAATCTTAAATACGTGGGTCTGAGTGTTGTCATCTTGGAGGATATTTTTTGGTCCCAGACTGTGGAGATATGGGATCACAGACACTCATCTATCACCATGACTCTGCATCGAGAGGTGCAAATGAAGCACCTGACTATCAGCACCTGGGGCCACCAGCAGCTCAAACCAAGAGTCAGCATCAGTGAAGAAAAACTTCCCTTACAAACATGTTCCTTGGAAATGTTGCTCTGATTAAAAGGGTGAAAAGAATAGGCTTTTCGATAGCATAACATTAAATGAAGCATTTTTTACAACTGAGAACAAACCTGTCAAATAACAATCCTCACTGTTTGTGCAGTTTAGATGTAAGAGAGTTCCTGGTTTGAACCTGCTGGCTGAGGAGGCCATGTTTTATCGAGTATTCTACTTATGCTTCTGAAATGTGTCTTTTCTCAATAATCCAATGCTTGTTAAGTAAAGCAGTAGCTCCAAATTGGTTATAAATATTTGTGAGTATGTGTATTTCGTGATTTTTGTGGCTTTACAGAATCAGTCGGGAGAGGCTTCAGCTTTCAGTGAACCTCACTCAAAAAAAAAGGGGTATAGAAAATGAATGGAAGGACATATATTAGATTTCTTGACTTATCTCAATCTTTTACCATCCTTTCATTTCACCAGTATATTCTGTCTGATCGGTTATTGTGTACTATGACAGGGGGAGAAAGTCTCTCAATAAGAGGCTCCTCCTGTTTTCACAATGATAAACAGGAATATGTTTTTTATCATTATTTATGTGCAATAAATCTAAAAAAATAGGGAAACAAATTGTGTGAACTTCACACTTTCTAACACACACTCACACTGGCCACTCTGATTTTTAACATATGTATTTGCATATGATATTATGCTTAATTCCTCTAGACTTGGATTTTGTGCATTGCCAAACAACAGTATAAATAAGTTTGTGTTTATTGACTGAAAAAGCTTAAGAGCTGGTAGTACTGACATTGAATTAAAGACAATACGCACCGTGGGAATGGAGAAACTTTCTTAGAGCTTGACCAATACTGCAGACTAAAAGCCAGGATATCTGGGCCTAAATAGAATCAATTAGACTAAATTATATCTGTCTCTAGTGAACACCCTGCAGTTATGGTGTTCCAATATTAAATTGCTTTTAAAGACATAATTTGGACTGAGAAAGGCAGCTGCAGACACAGGTGAGAGAGAGAGCAACAGATAGACAGAGCCTGACCCCTGGAACAAATCGACACAAACGAAACTAGAAACTGAGGCTGTGCTTTTCCTGCTCTGATTTTTATCTCCTCACTGAGTGCAACAAATACATCAACATGAAAATGATTAATAAAGAAAGCATTCTACATCCACAATCCCCCAACACACAAACAAAGCAAAATTGGGCAACAACGTGGGAGAAAGCAGCCAAAAATCTAAAAATTGCAAGACTTCTTTTTTTGAACAAGTTAAGAGTTTTGTGGTTGGCGATTTGTGAACGTTTATTTTTCTGTGCCAGATTTAACATTCCTGCATGTAGGTCTTGGCCCACGGCCCACAAGTTTGACACTTCTGCTGATTTTGAGACATTATTGGAATGTCTTACAGTTCAATTGAAAATCAATAAGTCACTACTGCAAGAGGATATTCTAGTTGTATTTAATGTTTTTTGCATCAACAACATCTTGAAACCAACCATCTCATTGGTTGACACAACATATAGAGTGTAAGCTTAAAGATACCAAGACTGTGGAATTTCATAAGTTTTATTCCTTTATGCACTGTGACGAGGATTTCATAAAAATACATACGTTAGTAAGTTTGACTGAATCCACTGCTGTTACATATAACTTTATCCTGTATGTCAAGATTGAGGAGGTGGTTCAGCATTTTGCTTACTTTAAAATATTCTGCTGCATTTCTATTGTTGGTGTGGAGCATCAGTCACACTGTAACAACTGCCATCCACTAACCCCTCTCACTAAACAACTTAAGACTATCATCTGAGATGGACAAAATCACTCAGTGTGTAGTTCCCTTAATAGGCACACAGTAATTGCATGTCATGCCATAAAGACTGAAAGATATATAATCAAGGGCTTGAAAACTCTGGGGGCTGCAGAAAGGATGCCCCCTGAGTCCCTCTTGAAACTCTGACCCCAATTCAGAGAAGGATATTCTTCATCTCTCAATTACCAGAGCTCTTTGACACCTTTCAAAACAGAAAAGAAACCGTTGCCACCTCTGGGCCGACTCTCAGTTAGTTCTTTCTGGCAACCTTCATTGAAACGGGTTGATTTACCTTTTTAACTCGCAACAGCAGCAATTGTCTGAAACCATATCCTGTCTACTTCAGCGACAAAGGAGAAGGAGAACAATACACTCTGCAACAACAATGGACGCCTACATTGGTTCTTTACAAGTCCTGCACCACCTTGCAGCTCCTTCCATTTTAAGCCTTTATTAGCCTTCAAATCCGAATGATTAAAGCTATTCATGCTCCTCAATGTCGATCTTCAAGTTGTAATTGGTGCTCAGTTCCTCTGGACTTTGGAGGCGACTACAAGTGGGATATTTGTTTCCTCCGGAGTCGACAGCTTTCTGAGGTTCTCTGCATTGGCTCAGAAAGGATTCTTAATCTTCACTAAATCATGTCAGAGCCCAACCTCCAGCTACATCGCTATAGTGTTGACTCCATATGAGGCAGTAAAGTCATTATCCGAGTTGACACAGATCAGGCGCATAGGGGTTCCCTAGGGTGCTTTCACAACATTTTTAATGTGACCCTCTTTGAGTCTTGGGACCAAGTAAATGCTGTTGTGTAGTGGCAAGAGCGACGCTTACATGAGCATCGAGACCAGCCAGAAGAGGAGGTCAGGGTGCCGCTGGTATACGCTCCAAGTGTGAGGTGAAAGAAACTTCACCAACTGCCTCACATATTACACAAGTTCAAGCTAAGAGGGCTCCGATAGTCCAATGAGCTATTTATAATATGACCCACGGGTATAAATTACCCAGCCTAGAAGGGGGGGGGGGG
>OMNM01013340.1:8514-22558 GCA_900302745.1 Parablennius parvicornis | reverse complement strand
GTCTGGTTTGTTTTCTAACTATAGCGACAAACACTCTGGTGTACATTCCCACAGATGCCACACAAGCGGCCCGGACGCCTAAATGAGCTCAGCGGAGTCGGACGGGACTCGGTGACCAGGATTCAGTGACGTCCAGATCAAAGGTCAAGACAACTGCGACAGATTCCTTCCTCCTGCTGGGTGTGTTGAGTTAATTGACTGTGGAACTACATAAAATACCACTTCCTCCAGAGCAGGGCAACACAAGATAGTTTGTGTGGTTAATGATGGCATCTAATTGTGCCATGTGCACGGGAGCAGTGTGTTTGTGTGGGCGTGCCTGGGTTTTACGGTTATCAACTGGTCAGTGTGCATATGGAGAAAGTGAAGTGCTGCTGGGTCACACAGTGTGACAGAGAAACTGTCCGAGGCCCGTGTCTTTGATGTGTGTCCAACAACGCAGCACGATATTCATCTTTGAGCTCAGGGATCACTGATGGTTTGCTCGCAAGCTGCGCAGCGCACGCTCTTCGCCATCCTATCCAAACTGTGACTCACTCCAAAATGTCACTCTTTTCATCTTGTTGCAGAGAGAAAAATGTCATTTAAATCTCTCTCAATTGAACTGAATGATGCTATAAAGTGCAGGATCAAACTTTCAAATAGATTTTTCACTGAAACAAAAAAAAAGAGTGTTATCTTTAAAAAAAAAAAAAAAGAGTTTTGTGCTTTTCATCTGAATGTGAAAAATGTACACTCAGTTCCTCTGCTTGTCTCATCGGATGAAAGACACATTTCCTTGTTTTCTCTCCCCTCAGCTCGGCTGCTGAGCCATGTCTTCCAGTCACGCCTGAGGCCGGCTGAGTCTGTGGCCAGCTGAAAGCAGGCAGGACCTCCTGGAGGACCGACAGTCCGGAGTGGTCTGGACTCTCAGGTTTCTACAGATGGTCTCTGGAAGGACTGTTTTAGTCACATGCTGCATCGTTTTGGAAGATAACACAACATGCATGTAGTGACATCCCAAAGGTTTTACTCGCCCTTGATCTTCCATCTGGAGCTTATAGAGCTGCCATTCTCTCAGGAATTTGAGTTTAAAACTGCATCTTTGTATAGGATTTAGCTTGACATTTTCAGCCTTTTTTTTCAAACACATGTTGTGTTTTCAGAGATGTAACTGTGCCTGTTTGAGAACAGAGACTAAAATCACAAAGACATGTGCAGCAGACATCAAAGCTGATCATGAATCAAGCACGACGGCGACACTTCAGAAGCTTTGCCTTTTTTCTGCAAGGAGGTTTCAAGTGTGATATTTAGAAAGGCAAACACAGCTTGTAGCCAGCACTAAAGAGTCACTTAGGACGTGGCATGTTTGCCCAGTTGATTTGAATAAAAGAAAGTTAAAGAGCTTAGAAATAGAACAGCTTCTGCATTGGCACTGTTCACCAAGAGCTGAAATAAGTCTTCCAATCTGAAGGCAATGCTTCTGCCATTCTTGTTGTTTCCAAAGCCTTCTCACAAACTACAAGTGCAATTTAACATCTCATGGCACTTTGCATTTATTTAAAATGCAAAAACTAAAATCCCATATGTGTGTGTATGTCAGTGAAGCAGACAAACTCCTCTTTCATTGGGAAGAAACAAGGCGTTAAGTGATAGAGAAAAAGGACAGGACGCAACAAACAAAGGTTAATAGACAAGCTGCTGATTCAGTTTCTTGGAATGTTTACAAACCTCCAGCTCCACAGACAAGACATACACAGAGCAGGCGTATTGCAACATTTTTGAAACTGCAAACTACTTTAAAAGGTGCCAAATGAAACATTTATACATTTAAAACTCCTTTAATTGTCAGAGTATATAATCTATTGGTGTTAATCAGTCAAATCTATATAATTTTTTGTTTCTATAGGAAAAACACACACTCTTTTTTGTTCTACTAGTTAGAACTCCACTAAAGTCTCACTTTTATGTTTTACTATGACTGGTATATGTGAACGTTCCAGAGTGATCTGAGTCAGGATTTTAGCATAAGTTATAATCCTGAAAAGAAGAGTTATGTTCGTTTCAAGACAACATCAAAAATGGCTAATGCATGTTAAAATTAAAGATTACATTTAAAGTTTGAATCCAATTTTTCAACTAAATATACTGCACATGATAACAGTTCAATTGTTTTGTTCCAGGCACTTAAATAATCCTTCAGCAGTCACTCCATTCTCTTCATGTGGGCCGTTTTGTCCTTATTTGCTACTCATTCCTCTTCTTGGTTGGTGGAAGTTAGCGGACGTGTTACATTACATTTGTAATATTTGTCGTGTTTGTCTCTTTTTCCACCACCACACTGCCCTCTCATTTGCCTAACAATAAGCCACACACTTTAGTAACTTGCATTAACAAAGAAAAAAAGAAAAAAGTTTTGTTTTTTTTTTTCTCTCTTTTCACTGCATTCACAGTCACAGATGGTCCTCATACCCACAATGTCAGCAATAATAATAATACTCTGTGAATTGTTGTGGGCTCTTTGTCCTGTTGTCTAAGAGCAGGTGTTGTTAACAGTATAGCAGATGTTTTATTGTAATCTCGTGTTGAGTCATAATACGCTAGGACCTCCAGAGCAATATACGTAGCATGTGTCGTTATGTCAGTTGAACCCAGACAAAGGCACAAATCTATGGCCTTTAGTTAATGAGAATCTTGTCTCATTGTGTCTAGTTCTCTCTCTCTCTCTATCTCTCTCTGTGTCTGTCACTGTGTTTCACGATCAAATCTTCTGCCTGTCACAACTTCCTGGCATTTTCACTACTATCTGATTCCATCACGGTGAAAGCAAAAAGCCTTTAAAGCCATTAAATCCTCCCCAATTCACTTTCGGGACGGCAACATTGCCTTGTGGGCCTCTGCCAACCAGGAGTCTGACGGTGACAGGGTCCTGAGATAATCAGAGACCCCTCCAGGTTTTCCAATCTAGCGAAGCCTCCTGGGCTGGCGGGAACAGATGCTTGGATATTCTGTTTGACACGAGGCCGCCGCCTCGGGCCTCTGCGGCTGGACCGAATTTCATCTTGCCCACACCAGGCTGTGGCCGGGTGCCTTCATGCAGAGATCGGATATTTAATCAGTTTGAGAAGTAAATGGGGCAGTGTTTGTGTATTCCTGCTTCTGCACCCAGCTGGATTTTATTCCTCACATGGAAACACCCACTGCCTTCTTCTGTAACTTTGCACAAAAAGATTCGACTACTTACAATCCCCAAATCAGCTGCAAACTTTCAGGTAAAATGAAAATCTTTGTGGGTAATCGTTCACATACAGATATCTCTTTATACAAACAATAAAACAAAAGTCAAACCTTCAAATAAACACAAGCTTGCTGATTAACATTTCTTACCAGTTTGGTTCAACAATTTACTACAAAACACATAAACCAATTGTGTGTTTAAAAAAAACAAAACAACCAACCACATATTTTTGGGGGTATTTTTTTTTATCGCCAAGTACTGTACTAACTGCAAACAGTTTTAGAGCCACCTGCTGTGCTCTCTCCTTATTTCTCTCCCTGCTTTATGTCATATCTCTCTCTCAACTAACCCACATCTAAATGAATCTCTGGGTCCTATCAGTACTGGATCTTAGTGCAGTAGACTTGGAGGATACAGAAAACATGATAAGGTCACTGAGCTGATGAACTCTCGGGCTAATTTAATTACAGTCCATTACAAAAAACCTTTTAAAAAAATCTATAGTTGTCTCATTTTTGGGACACAAAACTGATGAAATTAGATATAGGAAAGATTTATAGTTCATTCATGGAGATGGTAACTCAAACATTTACAACTTAGGTGAAACACTACCAGTACCAGGTTGGGAACATTGGCAGTACAACCAGAAATCACCAACAAGTTGATCACAACACATGAACTGGTTTCATACTTATGTGTCCTCTCCTCAGGGTTCCTTCAGTTTCCAAGAACTGATGCTACATTGTTTGTTTTTCTGGTTTTGTTTCTCATGTTCCCGTCTCTTGTCTTTTCTAGGGTTTAAGAGTCCCAGTTTAGGTTCTTCATGTCTCATGTATTCTTATGGATGTTCTTTGTTTTAGTTCTTGTCTCCTTTCACACTGAATGTTTGGTGTGTTTTTATGTGCACTTCCTCTTCACTGTAGCATTTCCGTCTGTGTCTTATGAAGCCCTGAATCCCACTGTGTGTATTCAAGCTTTCAGTCAGCCTGACCCTGTGTCTTATTTATTTCCACGTGTTTGGATTCCTATACTTTTTCCAGATTATCCTATTTCCTGTTTTGGTTTTTGGTCAAGGCTCAGTAACCAATAGTATTTAGACCCTTCAACAAAGTATTGCTGTTTTTTTGTAATGATAAGTACGTAGTTTAATGTCCAGATCTGAATCCGTTTAAAGTCTAAAAGCATTTGGATGTATTTTTCCCATTCCGAGATTGGAACTTTCCTATTTAAATACATCATCACACTTGGGCTTTTACCATGAAAGCTATGAGTTTTTGAATCTGACATTGTTTTGATGTGAAACATAGTGTTGTTGTTCATCTTCTTATTGAGGCTCAGCTTCAAACTAACACACTTGTTACAATCCAAAACATTTTTCCTTTACGACAAACAGTTCAGTACAACAAGCTCAGCAGTGTTTCTATAGCCACACAGTCCTCTTTAGAAACTTTAAATCATGTTTTTAAATCGACTGCATCATGCTACTTACACACTTAACAAATTCTCAATTCTGAGCATAATCTGTGCGTATTAAATTGCATTTCAGGCTGATTTGAAAATGGATAAAAAGCCAAAGTACTTTCCAAGGTTAAAGTCACAAAAAAGAAAAGAGAACAAGTATTTAACTAAAAAAAAAAGTTTCACTCTGTAAAAAAACTGCAGTTTGTTTAAAAGTGTGAAAGGGGTCCGTGATTATGCATTGACTTCTATCAGTTAGTTGCCAAGGTCTCTTGATCCTCTTGTAGTGTTGCTTCAAATGTTGACAATACTTCAGTTGGACTGCAGAGTTTCACTGCTGAGGCATCAGAACAGATGACACAGTCCCTGCAGCGAAGTAATTCAGCCTCTCACCACCTGCGAGCTGACGTGTCTCTGCTCAGGCATTTATGAGGGCTGTGCGATTGTGGGGTTCTTTTGTTTTGGCTGGCTCACATCTTAAGAACTGACTGGACAGTGAGACTAAAGACAGCAGCTGGCAGCTCCTCACATCAACACTGATCCTCAGAGAAACTCCCCCCAATGTACAGACTGCAGCGCACGGCCAAGGCCTCACACACGCTCAACAAAGGAGTGATTTCAAAACTCCAAATGCAAAAATATGCACATTTGGAGAGGTGAGACTTAGTCACTGGGATAGTTACATAATGTAGGTATATTATACAATATTTCGCAGTCCTTGGACGCGTCCATTGTGCGGGATGGTGTTCTAGCTTCCAGGCAAAAAGTGCTGATTAGACCTTCCTAGAAGTTTGTGGCTGTTTGTTTAATTTTTTTTTTTTCTAAAACTGTTCTCCTTTCTCTGCAATAGTGTGATAACATCAACAATCACAATGCTTTCAGAGGTCTGAGAACACCTTGATTCACCAGTCACACCCACCCACTCATGTGGGTGAGCATCTTTCACTAAAAAAATGAAACTCTCTTACAATGGATGCACAGCTGCTAATAAATATGTCTTATTTTGGGTCAGAAAAGTTTTTTTTTTGTTGTGGAAATTCAGGTTTTTGTAGCTCAGGCTTCATTGATTTGACTTATGCACATTCCAGACAACTTCAAAAATGGGTCATTTACCACAGCCCGAAATGTAATTAAGTATCCCGTGCTGTGCCATCCGTACCCGACCTCATTAATTATTACTTATCCCCAGTCTCAGTTATCCCTCTTCAATTAACTATTCATAAGCCCTGTAATGATTAGCAATACGTTTTGGGCTAATTTCTATGTAAATTACGACAGCGTTGCTGGAGATAATGTGAGGTGCCGTTTATCTGCATGCATTACTAAATGCTTTTAATCGATCCGTAGAAGTTCAGGCTTGGTAAAGTTTGATGTTGATGTTTTTTTCAGAGGATAATATCTGTGTTTGGATTCATTGTCAGGTGTAAAAAAACATCTCTCTAACATCTTCAAACCATCAGCAACACAGTCGAGAAGTTTATCACTTCATCTTTGCAACACAGCAAAACTGCATATATTAAACAAAGAACAGCTTCAAAACATTTTGTCAATTCTGTTTCTGAAAATATCCTATCAGGTCCACTGGCAGAGGATGCATTGTTACTCAGTGGAATATATTGTAAACGGCCTCTCTATAATTACATGGAAACACTGGTTTTCTATGCTCCAGCTACGGCTTGAAAGTAGGTGTATATTGGGAGCTATTTGACATTTTTCTTGTATTTGATTATTTTCTAAATTAGGACACCTGATTAATATATCAGCACTTTAACATCTAAGTTATACATACTTATACTTATGTAAGAAACTGCTTGTTTCCTTTTAGGAAAACAAATGACAGGATTTGTGTGAGCTATGATGGACTGGTGGCCTATCCAGGGTGTAGCACCATGACACTTCTTTGGATGAGGTGGTCTCAAATATGCATGAACGGTTTGTGATGTATGACAGTGAGGCTTAAAAATTGGTCAGTGATGCAAAGACTGACACAATCTGCAGAAATAGAAACTACAATATAATCAACTGAAGAAAACATGTCTGCCTGAACAGGTTAGAAATCTCAGGATGTAGGCAAGATGTAAATACTCAGATGTCCTTCAAAAAGAATGAAGGGGGGGGGGGCTCATTTTTATGTTTGCATCAAATTCTTTGCAGTGTTTTTCTGTCACAAACAAAACAACACATTATGAAAGTTCTTTATAAAAAGCCATTTTCGTGTCAGGTGGTTTTTGCATGTGTTTGCGTGTCCCGATATGACTCACAGCTTGAGATGAAATCTGCCCAGCTTGCAGTGACATATCCACAAGGGACCGGCCAGTTTTACAGTATTCACACGCAAGCACAAAAATCCTTCTGCCCTCTCTGATTTACAGTCCCGCGGACATGCTGAACTCTGTGGTTCTCGTTTATCAACTTCCTGCATAAACATATATGTAAAGCAGGAAGGAATCAGAGCACCTCTTTGCTTTCATATACGCTGCCTCGACTGAGAAGAACTGAGAGGAAGATTACTCGGTTTCCTTTCACTCTCTTTTTGGTGAGACTTTCCAGTGTAAATCTCCGCTCTGACGACCTGCTGTATGTTTTAACAGGCCAGAAATGTAATGGTGATTGATGTCTGCAAGGGTCATATTAAAATGTTTAAAATCAGTGATGTGAACTGAACATGGCTCATTCCCAGTGTAATCAACATTAATTTGTGTTCGGGAACCGGTGAGTGGCAGTAGGTGTGGGAGTGGAGTGGGTGATTCTGAGCGCGAGAGAGGCGGAAAGACAAAGACCACTTATCAGTTTTTCCATCAGCGTTAAGTTGTCCTTGTCTCTACTGAATAGGCTGCTTGTCACAGAGGACTTAATTAAGATGGCAACTTGCACGACCGTACAGTTCTGCCACAATCCGACATCTGTCCCATTTGCATCTGAGTGCCGTTTGAAGGCGGCGATTCAACAGACACATCCTTGTTTCTCATTAACACACCCACGTTAGCTCACCTACTTGCCTGGAAGGAAAAGAAAAGCTCTTAACATCTTCATCTCCTTCAGACCTGCACCTTCATTTTCAAAGTACTTCCAACAGAAGGAAGCCCAGTGACAGAAAAATAATTAGGATGCAAGTGTTTTGTTGCCTCCGCTTCTTCATTTGACACTTACACTTTGATTCGATCATTACTGTCTAAAAAACCTTTAATTATTTATTCCCCAAGCAAATATTACGCTGTTTAGGAATAAATACATGAATTCCAGTTGTGTGACCTTCAAAATCTGGTAGATTTAACAATCATTAGCTTATTAAACCACGGACCAAATGTTTTTTTTTTATTGCAATAACAAGTTGTTCAGTGCATTGCAGACAAACGGCAGTAATGATGTGACTCTCTCTGGCCCGCGTGTGCACGGCAGGCTAACGAGCAAGAAACAGTATTTCCATTTTCCCTCATTCAAAATGTAACCACAAGGAACTGAGGAGGGGGGTTTGGTTAAAAAAGACCTCAAGCCGTTGGTGCTCTGCATTTGCACTAATATATGTTAAAACAGCAACTTGACATGAACTAGTTTAACATAACAAACATGGTGACTTAAGTGTTTACACGTCTCTGTTAACATTCATTTATGATATTTATATGTTCTTCTGTTTTGTATGACTAGAACAGTAATAAAAAAATGACAATAACTATTTGTTCCACCTGAATTAATACATTTTTAAAAAAGTGGTCAAAACAAGTCATCACTGTTGGTCCTAACTTCCTTGTTCATATATCATGAATACATTTTAAAATATATATTTTCATAGTGGTAGGACAGAACTGTACCAGTAATCTCATTCCACTGTAAAATGGAATGTGTACATTTATGGACCTGTAATTAATATTTATGATCATAAAATGTTGCCTATATAAGAAATGTATGCTTTTTATGTCACATCATAACAACTTGTGTGAAATAAACTGTTCAAAGAAATGACTACAAGGGCTTTTTATTTATTGATTTCTGTTCCAAAACAAATTTTTTAACCAATAACTGCTCATAGTGTGTGTTACTGTGTGTTTCAATGTGTTTGTAACATGATGGGATCGGCTAAGATGCTCTGCGACCCCGAGTTAGATAAAGATTTACATGCAACCAAAGGACATGCCTTTCAACCAACCCACCCAGATATAAATGATTTTGATTCCAGGCATTTATAGGCAGATGTATGTTTCACAACATTACAGAATTAGCAAAGCTGTTTGAAAAGCCTGTTACTGTCACAGTTCATAATTTCTTATCGCTGGCTGTTTGCAGATGTATTTATGTTGGTTGTCAACGTTTTCACTGTGTTGATCTTGTGGTTGATAGTGAGTGTGCGTGTGTGTGCGTTTGAGCTTGTAGACCCCAAATATATCTTGTGAAACCAGTTTAACCCGCAGGAGTTTTTGCCAGCTGATGTTTTGATGCTGCTGAGAAAAGCAGAAATAATTCTCATGACGCCCTTCCTACAGTGGTGTACAAACTAAGTGGGCAAATGCAAAACTTGGACTTCATCGAGATGTTCTTCTTTCATTTTTTTCCATAATTGTAAATATTTAATCGTAAATAAGCTAAATACAATTCAAATCAAAAAGGAAAGTACTTGTACTCCTGTGAACTGAAACAGTAGTGTGACATTGATGGATTAGAGGTGATAAACTTCAGTCAATCACTATTAAAGCACTTGAAAGCACTACAAGTTGAAAGTACTGGAATGTTACAAGGCAGAAATTGTTGAGTACGATCACTTAAAAAAATGCAACTGTTCAGGTGATTTTTTTTCCCCCCCTTTAAACATGTTTTAATATTAAATTTGCCTTTTGGATTAAACATTTAGTGAAAGGAAGTATGGCAGAGTTTGAATGTAAAAATGAATGTGTGTGTGCAGATGTGGGGACTTGGAAATGTTATGAAACATTTTAATTGAGCACCACTGCTTTAATCGCTTCCATACAAAAAAAACATATGGATTCAATTGTATCTAAATTGAATTAAAAAGGATGAAAATTGGTACTTTAAGTCAAATTCTGTGCATTCATTGCAGCCATATCGACAACTCCTCTGACCTAATAACAGGCCAACGGGGAAGGTGAAATGCCATGTAAACAGATTGCAAACCAAACGTGAACTCGTGACAGCGACACCTTGAGGCCGCAGCAGGGGATGTGCGCGTGGCTTGGGTGCGCGTGGCTCCAGTTTGTTACGCGGCCACTGGAGCAGCGGTGTAACCGATCCCAGCTGCTGCCGTGGGGGGGGGGGATAAGAGCTATTCCCGTCCCCCGTGGGTTGATCACGTGTCCTCAGGGAGCCTTCTGGTTTGGAGACCGCGTCGTGCGTCGTGGAGACGGAGCGCGCCTTTGCGCACAGCCGAGTTGGAGAGCAACATCTCAAAAGAGGCGTTAATGATACCGGCCGTGGATGAAGCAGATCAGTTTTGTTTTGGGGCGTTGTCATACACACCACGCAGTCACAACTGACTGGTGAGACTCGGATCTGTCAGGCACTGACACCGCGTGTGTGATCCTCGACTCGTCAAAACTTCTGCGCTCACGAGCTGTGATCTTCACTGCGAGCGTCACATTGTTTCCAGCCCCTGGCACAAGTCGACAGAAGGAGCTGTCAGGGCGATCCGAGGTAGGCTGTGCTGCTTTTTACTGTGTTTTCCCATGAAAACCGAGACAGGAACGTGCACAGGAGGACACGCGTTGGCTTAAGGACGCACTGAACGCACAATCCTGTGCACCAGATTCAGATTAATCACCCATAATTAGCTGATATGAACAACCTTTTCCACATGTGCTGAAACCTGCCACTTAAACAAAGAGAGCATGACTGATCTCCCTAAGAAAGCGTGCTTTTCTGTTTTTCTCCCTTTTTTTAAGATGTCCTCGGGAAATCTGTTCTGTTGTGCGCGAATTTAAACTAGAGAACTTAACAGATATACATTAGTCTTTATTATATTGGAAAATTAGTGTTATGACGTATTCGAGAATGATGCAATTAGTTTACTACAATTCTACTTTAGATGATATTGTTAATATTAAAGGGCTTAAAGGGGTTCATTTGGGGGCTTGGATGAACTGCGCTCTTCCCGGTTCCGTCGTTGTACTCAACTGTCTTCCAACCACGCCCCTGGAAAAACAGTTACTTTATCTGGAGAACTATAAAGATAAACAATTTCATTGCAGCCATCAGTGAGAACTTACATTTTTCTCAATAGATTATTCCTGTTTTTGATTTCCATGTGATTTATGATATGAGAGAAATATACCAATTACTGTTCAGTGGATCCCAACCTGAGGTCTGGGACCCTCTTCAGCGTGGCTATGGAAATTAGATTTGCAACTGACAAATTAAATCATAATAAGACACTTTTAGGAAACTAGAGCAGACCCGAGAACCTGCCATTGCTTTCATGTTTTTGTATGTGGTGAGAGTAGGTGTGTCTGGCATTTGGCTTCACTGTTCAGTCAAATCCCAGATCAAAGAAGGGGATTGCAGCTTTTCTTTGAGGATTCAGGTGGAAATAAAACATTTCAGTGTAGCCACCTCACACACTCACTAATGAATACTATATGAGTCCTCCGGGCCCCTATGGGGATATTACATCATCTCAGGCCTGACAGCTTGTCAGTGTGGTTATTGTGGGGACAGACTGCAGGTGACAGTGGAGGTACTGTGTCTTTGGCTTCAGAATAGTAGAGTGTCAAATGTCACCTCCTTATTAATAATACAGCATGCCAAAACAAGGGAGAAGAAGAAAGCGAAGTCTAGGGCGAAGTGTTGCCCTATGGCCTGCCTTGTTTTTGCACATTATTAAATGTGTTGAATGTTCCATAAATACATCTAAACTGAAACATTTCCAGCTCCAGTTGTACAACACACTGACCCACACATATATTCTGTCACATTCATGTTAATAAGGTGTAAAACAGATTTAATGTCGTCTGTTATTTCAAAAACATGGTGGTTTGCCATCTTATTAAAAGATAGTTTTATTTTTCACTGTTTCAAATGCTTTCTAGTTTATACATGGTCACACTTGAGACAGGGCTCAGCGTATGGGGCCCAGCTCCCTCACAGACAGCACTGCTAGGTGGCTGAATATGGCTGACACCTTCATTCATCATAAATCTACAGGGTGCTGCCTCACTCTCTTGCGCTTTCTTCATATGCAACGTAAGATGATAATTATTAAGACATTACAATCATTTCTCAGTGGGAAAGACAGTGTGTCAGCTTCAATGTGCTACGATCATTAGCTGTGACAGTCGGGTGACATCCTGTGTCGATGCACACGACTGTACACTAGTGTACCTGATAGACCTCGCTGCAGCCTAAAAGCAAATTTATTTCTCTGCCAAACTGCATTTCAATTTCTGTAAAGACTTTTTCAAGACTCAGCCAAGTTTACTCCTGAAATATTTAGTTTGTGTCCTCTCGAGGTTTGCTCGTCATTGTGATCATATCACCAAATCCAATTAAATGAGGATATATAATCTCTTAAAGCAGTGGCTCTTCAGTGCTAGGAGACGTACCTAAAGAAATAATATTGCAGGATTATGTCTGTATTGTGAATCTCATTAGAGTAGCATGCTTTTAGTCTATTAAAAAAGGCCATATTAAAAATGTGGATGTGAGACATTGAAGCGCAACACCTTTCAAAATTGCTGCAGTCTGAATTAAAAATGGTAAACAATGCAATGATACTAAATAATCAGTTCGATTGCATTCCACAGTATTATATACAATTAGTTGACAAAAGCCATTTGTACATGTGAGACTGTTTATTTTTACACATGACTCAGGAAAAGTGAACAACCAAGATGGAGATATTGTTTAAATACTGCTGCTTGTTAGCTGGTGATGCCACTTATGGTTTGAATGATATATTTTTTCTCTTGAAGTCCACTTCTTGGCTATGCCGCCACAGGAAGTCTTCTGTGACAGCAGGGGGGATGGCATGTTGTTCTGGTTCAAGGACTAAACAGCTGCCTGTGAATGGAGGGAAGAAAGAAAAAAGTGGAACGGTAGCTTTGTTCCGGCCTTTTTTTAAAATGTGTGTTGCAGGAGAAAGTCTGTTTATTGACCATGAAGAAATGGGCATCACGTGTTGTTGTAACAATAAACATTATTATATATTAAGCAACTATTGAATGTATTGGTCGTGTTTTGAATCAATTGCAATGACCATTCCTGCATTTCTTGTTATATGTGACCAATATTTGAAGGTGATGTTGGCCGAAGGATGGAACTTCATCTTGCAGGCTTTTTCATGTTAATGCCACACTTTTTCATATTCATCAGCCTAAATCTTACTGACACTTTTTATTTGATATGTAGATTTCTTTCAGATAGAAACAACACAAATAGGATATGTATATATATTTCCCTCAGGTTTTGTACACGAGAAACACATGTAAACTCTTTAAAATGTTTCCATGATAAATGTCACAGAGATATGACTCATCCACGTGGTCAATAATCAATAGCAAAGTGTTGATGGATCAATAATCTAATAGGTTGTAATGAAACATATGAGCACATTGGAAACAGGCTTTTTGCATGCTGATATTGAGATTTTGTACCATTGATTGTAAAATTAGGACTCCTTTTGCAACACTTCTTTAATTGCATCAGTCGAAGTTTTTCATTTAATGGCTTTGATACTGCTTTCTGTCAACTATAACACATGGATGTGTAATAGCTTTTCAAAGGCCAATGTCATGTGTGTGTGTGTGTGTGTGTGTGTGAAACTTGAGTTTTAGTGTTTTTTTTGGTTTTTTTTTATTTCTTTGTGGCCTTTTTTTGTTTTTGGAACCAGTATTATGCTTCCTTGTGAGGTTTGCTATTGATATTCAGGCTGAATGATTTTGGTCTTTTTCTCACCTAAAGCTACATCTCTTCATCATTTAAAAAACTTGATTATTGACACACACAAAATCTTGTAATAATAGCACATACAAGGCATCAGTTTACAAAAGTTTCTAAAATAGTTTGTTTTAGTTCTCTCTGAAGTCCTCAATATTCTGTCACACTAAAAGACCAAGCTGTGAGTTTTCCTCTTCTTTTTTCCCCCCATTTGTCTCTTTGTTGAGGCTTTTAACTTTAGAAAAATCAGGATTTGTAACAGTATACAAAGCGCTCTCTGATCTCTTCTCATGACGTTCCACCTCATCATCCATTTCATACGTACGACGATAAAGGCAAGTATAGCAAGAATGACAATTGCTTTGTGAATTAACTCCTCGTGTCTCCTATTATCGTTTCAGCTTTTGGACCAATGAGATGAATCTCAGAGGGAGCGCCTTAATCTTTTTTTTTGATCTATAATTGTGCTCCTGCCCCCCCCCCCCCCTTCTA
>OMNM01013337.1:3421-14715 GCA_900302745.1 Parablennius parvicornis | reverse complement strand
ATGTAAATGTTTAACTTCTCACTGGTGAAAAGGTTAAAGACCTATTGTTCTTTTCAGTTAGACAAGCGGTGGTACTGCAGCGCCACGTTCAAACCTCCTACACCGAGGTTTGCTGGAGGTGGGCTGAACATCTGTTGTGGTGTGCTGTGTTCATGCGTCCAAGGAGACTGTCAGAGCCAAAGGCGGAAGCCCAGCTGCCGGGATCTGGGTCAGCAGCATCTGGGCTGAGGGATGTTTTCAAAAATACTCTCTGCTCAGGTTAAGTTGTCACTGTTGCACTATCAAAGATAGCCGCAGATGTTTAAAGCACAAAGACATAGAAGCCCCCGTTATTGCGGCTTTAGAGATTGGACTAAAGGTTAAAAGCTTGTCAAGCTGATCAATTTTCAGCTTTGACTGTGTACGTTGGCTCGGTGTGACCCTGTACAATTTCTCCACTTACACTCCACTCCGGGTGTCAACAAAGCATTCCTTCAAGACGGTGCAGGACACATTCCACAATCTTGGCTTGTGAAGCACATTTTGAGGAGTTTGCGAAAACGAATGAAACATCCACTGATTGATAAAATATTACTGTACAGTCGCATAGTGTGGGGAGTCAACAAAATGCACATATACATAAGCCCCCCATTTCCCCACTGGACACCTTTATCATATACATTGACTGGCTCTGCGAAAGAGAGTGAACAAGCATCCGCTCTTGGCCTGTCACAACAACCAGGCCCGGAAATCTCGCAGCTGCTGATGAAGCGGGCACAGCTGACCTCTCAGACACAGTTTTGTTTCTCATCTGAAGCAAAGACTTGTAGAAACAGAGCTGTGTAATGAGAGCAGGAGCCAGGTTTAATAAATGGATCAAAATTACTCAAGCACATGAGGGACTTTTAATACATTCAAAATGTTCTTCCTGGACAGGTTATTTCATTAAATAGGATGGTTAAATGAATATTATTCCACACTTCAAGCTCAAAGGATGAATATTAAAAAAAGAGTACTTTAGCTGATTTTCTTAAAGCCGAAGCAAAGTGAGAGCCTCAGAACAATAGCAGATCCAGATGCTTGTGTGAAAGAAAGTATTGAAAACCAAAATGAATTCGCCAGAGTTCCCTCCGCAGTTATTTGGCACAATTACACATTCTGTTCTCGCTTAGAACAACAAGGCATCACTTTTGTTCCCACCAAAACAGAAGTTGGGAGAAGAGCAGAGCAGCAGATCGAACACTGTGAGCCATCTCATGAAAATACAGACAACTGAAAAAGCTTGGACACCAAATGTATGACAGCAAATTTCTTCCAGCACACAGGAAATATTGGGTTTTTGCCGGTTCAGTAACTTGCCAGCAGTGAGAGAGAAAAGCTGTTGTGTCCAAACTACACTGGGTTGTCAGCAGATGTGATGCACGCACAAACAACAGCGAGCTTGTTAATATGACTGCTTATCTGACTCCTCTTTAAATTAACTTTTCTTGCACAGAGTCACAAACATTTTACAATCTTTTTCACCCATTTTAGATAAAGTGCTGGTGCCTCTTTTCGAGCAAACCTGTCTGTGCACTCCTGTGCATTCATGCGTGTGTTCATTTAGTATTATCCTGACGGTGCAGAAACCAGCCTGTTTGTTCCCCAAGCACAATGAATAAGCCTATTACATATAACATGCCATGAGAAGTACTATCAAATCATTCAAATCTGTTCAACTTTTTCAATTGTAAAACCTAATGCACAGGGATTTTTGGCCTTTAGTCACTTTTTCCGACTCAGCACAATGTTTGTCAGTTGCTCCTTTGCTCAGTCTGAGATAATTAGCAATGTCTGTGTGCAATAGGAACAACATTTCCAAGTTGGCACTATCTAGACCCCATTAACCCACTAAATGTTCCCTTATCAGATCTTACCTGCTTCCCCATGGCTGCAGCGGTATGTGTCTCTCCCTGGTGAATAAATACTAAAGCTAAAACAGACTATCACTCTTAGGCAGCTGGCACCTCCCCTGAGGTAAAACAGACAGGAGACAGAAGGCTGAAGGTGTTCAGTCTGCATGTGCACTCCCCCTTCACCAGGGTGTGTACCCACACATACCTCACTGACACACACTCTAAGACTCATCTGCTTTACAGGTTTACACAGGAGCATGGAAAGCTCCCGAGAAGAACACTTAACTCTTTGATGAGCTGACATTGATGGCAATGAGCTTATCCCCATCGGGATATTCAGCCAAGAAGCGTGGAGCTTCTTTTTATATTAATCCAGCGACAATAGCAACAAAACTGAAGAATCGAAAGAGTTCATCCCGGCCTTATATATCTGCTTTATCAGATAACACTGATAAAGGACTTTTCTTCACCACCACCACAGGGCAGCTTTATTATGTCACCATGTAGAGAAAAATAAGTCTTAAGCTGAGGATTCACAGCAACCAACAGGCAAGAAGCAGCACAGAAGAAATATAAAAAAACCCCTGTTATTAAGCGAGTGAGAATTGCTTTCCTCCACCCTAATGAGAATTCATCCTGTGAGATAGATGAGTCAGTCTGAAAACACAATTCCATAATGAGATCATATTTGAAGAATTGGGCGTACATCCCCATGAGTGAGGGGAAATAACTGTGGTCAGACCTGACCTTATCTTTGGAATTGCTTACATTTGAACTCATGAAGAAATAAAATCACTGTATTGAAAAATTAATCACACATGTGAATCAAACTTTACTAGAAAAAAAAGGTAAGGATGTAAACTAGAGAGGGAACTTTGCTATTCTTAAGTCAGTTCTGCTGTGGCGCAATAGAAAGACTTGAATAGCCAGGGTCTGGACAAGTAATAGGCTTGGCCACACATTAAATCAGATCTGGAAAGTTTTGAGAGCTGATGAATCCACTTGGGGAGAAAGCAGAAACTTAAGGCTTTGTCTCCACGGAGGTTATTTTGGATTAAAAAACAAAAAAAGTAAAGCTAGAAATCATGCAGGAGTTCAAATATACAAAGTCATATCATGACAAAAACAGGAGACTCGCAGCGGACATGCACAATTAGTTTCTGCATCACTCACACAGCTCTCTGCGAAACGTGCTATAAATCACACTGGAAGTTAGACAACATAAGCATCTGTCTACACAACCAGATGTCCTCTATCCTTGATTTTGGGTGTATTAAAACTATAATATAACAGGGATGTGGATAGTAGTGAAAAGTAAACCCTCAGGGCAAACTCTGAGTAGTCTCTCAATGGTGCGTCTGACCGTGACTTGACTGTCTCCAGTTAGTTTTGTGTGTCTGAGTGAGCGTAGCAGAGCCACTGAAGTGGTGCAGGTGAGGTTAGAAGCCGACATAATGAGGTTAAGGAGCGTCTTTCCTTCAGTAATTGAAGCAAACTCCGCAGGCACCTCTCACCTTATTTTCACCAAATGTTGCAGTTACTTCTAAAGATCGTCGTGTCTTTTCTGCCTTTCTTCCATGGAAAAAAAAAAAAAAAACGGAATCAGATCGTACACAAACAGGTCCTGTAGCTCACTAAATCATGCTGACAAAGCACTTCACCTGTGGAGTCTGTTAATGTATAAATCAAACCCTCTGCTACTTGTGTTAAAAAAGGGAAAAGTGAATTGATTCTTGCTCTCAAGGAGACTGCTGGGTCTTCCCCTTTTGAGGCATGATGACTACAACAGTGATCTCTATTTAACAAATCTAGTCTTTCATTAAGTTTAAGCATCCCTCTGAGCAGGTTTCTGAACATGAAACACTGATTTTTGGGGCGGAATATATTAATAATGAATCTATTATTTTTTTCTAACCTTTTCCCACTTTGTGCTTTATAAGAACTCATTTTATTGTCTGTTCATTGAATTGATCCAATCTGACCTAGAGGACTGAGTGAGCTCCAGGGAAAAAAAAATAATCAGCTTCTCTCAATCAGTATGGACTGACAGATTCAGGTCTCGGACGTTTCTGCTGCTTTTCTTTAATATTTCATCCATACAAAGAGGTCTTCCAGGTTCTTGTTGCAAGACATTTTTCTGTCTTCGTCTGAGAGGAAACTGCAGAAATAAAATGATTAGACGGGACTTTTTACACACCTGTTGAGGTGAAATAATTACACCTTTATGCTTCCTTTATGTTTGATGATGTCACCGAATTTCCAGGAAACAGAAGTTAAATGTATGTGGGTGTGTGTAGTTTTTTCCAGGTTTATAACAGATGTGCAGTATCAAACTATTGGTCGACTTGTTCTGAGGCTTCACGACATCACGATCCGACATCATTTTAAGTTGGGATTGGAACAGTTTCCCTCAATCACTTTAATCAAATCAAGTGAGCGAATTGGCTGAAAGCGTTAAACAAAAAGAGTGAAATCATGATTTGCCGTAGTTTAATGTCACAGATGTGACTTGAATCGTAAGGCATGCGCTGCGTAAACGGAAGCCCAAGGATAAGCTATAAACACTATATTTGAGAAGAAAATTGCTTAAAAGTAGTGAAACAATCTGTCCATGCAGCAAGTGAATTTTCCCAAATAAGAAATCTTGAAATAAATGCAGATTTAAAATTACATTGTAAAATCACCAATAAAAAAAACAAAACAATCTTAAATGATCTTTTAAAACAAGTCAAATTATCTATCATGTCTAAAAAATAATCTATTCCAAATATTTTGCATTGTAAGGAGGGGAAGGCATTTCACAGAGAGGTATGATATTAACAGATTTATATATATATACCGTAATATTTATATTTATATTTTTCTCCAAAACACAGAGGTTTAGAATATTTATTGCTTTTGTCATCAGTGTTTAGTTCTTCTATGTCTGTAATAGGAAATACATTTCAGAAAATGGCTCTCAGATGCATATTTTCACCGAACACATGTTGTTAGATTTCACATCTCATTAGCAAATGTGAAGTAACCGTTAAATGAAATGTTTAGAGGCCTGAGTACTCTGTCAGCAAAAAAATAGGAAATGAGGTCTTGGCGATCAGTGGGTTTTGTTTGTTGTCCCGTACAATCTCAACAACAAGCTTAAGGAGAAAACATCTGGTGGCTTTAATTTCTCATGTTGCATGGGAGTCAATTTTTACTGCCACATATTTTTCTGTTTATTGTGCAAGTTTGAGGACTGAACACAACGGACTGCTGAAAGCTGCCTCTTGGTTACTATCCTGAAGAATCCTGTTAGTGTAATTTAAACAACAAATCAGCCTCGGCCCAGCACAGCCAAAGAACTGACATACTGAGGCTGACCCAGTCCAATCCCCCCATCCCACCCCGATCACAGTGTGCATCCCAACCGAGCTGCTCAAAGTATCATGTGTACTCAAGGAGAAAAGAATTGAACATAGCTGGTGAAAGCTATGGGGTATCTGCGATCTCACAACCACATGTAGGTCCACACATGCTTCGAGAACACTGAGCATTTGAGCGTTAGCAACAGATTCAACATATTCTTTGTAATTTTTCCTGACTGCAATGTGGTCCCTGTTTCACAACGAGAAGAATTAATCATATTTATCCCAATTGGAGCATGAGGCAGCCCAGATGGCGAGAATGAAATACGATTTTGTGGGTTTGCCTGAACACGAGCCTTGTGTTGCCTTTACCGAATTTGCAGGAAAACACGACGGGAGAAAGTGTTTCTCAGTATTCTGGGCTGATAATCTCACACTGATACAAATTAATTGATTTGGAAAGGCTTGACATTAAATTAAAAATTCAAAAACCCAGACTAAAAAGTGTTTCTTCAAACGGCCCCTCTCCAAAGACGAGATGGGAGACTTGCTTGGAATCCAAAACTGCACAAAATTGCTTGAACTTGTTTTTATCACTGACACACTTGGTATCTGAAACATCACATTTTGCTCATGAAGTGCTGAAGTGGACTAAGCTGAGAGGCTTAATGCAATCACAGCTAATCCTTTTATCTTTAAGGTTTTTTTTTTTTTTTTTTGGGAGGGGGGGACTCTATTTCGCAGCCAGGACCGTGACTCTCGTAAGCCACTGTTATTGACATCTACGTGCTGTGTCACTCTTGCAGCCATCAATAGTCTTCTTAATGTTATATTACATGTTTTTCCTTGAGGAAAATGATGGATGTTGGTGTTTACAGTTGTCGAGTCACCATAGAGAGTTCCCTCTTAATAAAGGCTGTGGAAATGCATTGTCAGATAGACAATGAGGCCCAAGAGGAGCCATTAATCAGCACTAAATAACTTTGAGTCTCAACTTTGCTAAATGCAAATGCAGCACATTCACTTGGCTGATTGGGGGCAAGGATTATATTTGACTTAAAGGTACCACTCCTCGTTTTTAAGCTACATTTTGGAACATTAGCAAAGGGTTTAGACCTGCTTATACATGCTATAAACTCTATACAAAGGCACTAAAGGTAGTGTGCTTATACCAGCATTGCAGGAAGTCCAGACCTGCAGCCAACAGTGACAGAAAGAAGATTGAAGCATTTAATTCAAAGGACTTTTGCATGACTTAACCTAATTAGCTCTGCAGAGATTTTTTTTTGTCCTCTGCTGAGATTTGTGTCTCAATGTTGACCTTGAAACCACAGGTCCAGGGCCTCTCTTGTTTCTGAACACTGAGTCTGGTTTTTGACGCGACCTTCCTTCGTCCTCCCTGCAGCTGCTCCTGATGCTGCAGAGGAGACACAGTCCAACAGGATGGACTCCCTTCCTGCTGGGAGCAGCAGCAACACTGTGCCCGAAAAAAAAAAAAAGGATCAAATTACATCCATCAGCACGACAGAAACAACACGTACAATTTTATTTGGTTGATCCGAATTTTTTGGCTTCTGGATGCAGGTCATCAACAAAAAAGTATCTTCTGTCATTAAATCCAGTACCTGTGACTCTTTAGAACAATGAAATGTTCAATCTGCAGCAGTGATTAAAAAAAAAAAAAAAAAGCAAAAAAGCAGGGAAACAGTGATGAGGCTGGATTTTCTGTAAAACACATCCAGACATCCTGTTCTTTCTCTTTGGTCTCGTCAGAAAGAGACTGTGGCACAGCCAATGCATCCTGACTCACACAGCTGGGGAGTTTAACTAACAGCTTGTCTTGACAATGTTCACTGTCATTCTGAGTGATTTATAACCTCTTTCTAACACTTAGCAACACTATTCCAATAAACACTGTGCTTTCCATTATTGTGAAGGTATTTATTCAAAAACGCTCCATGGCAACAGAAGAAAACTATTATGAGACTGTTGTCGAGAAGTCTGCCAAGTTAACGAGTTAGCTACTGGCAGATAAGGCTTGTAACTTTGTATATCACAAGGTGGGACAGTGATTCACAGCACCATTTTTTCCTGCCTCCAGTTTGAAAACAAAAATTTAGCAGCAGTTGAGTCAAGGCCCGTTTATACCCGGCTTTAACATGCATTTTGGGTGATCCCATCACAATTGGCAAAACTTTACAAAGGCCTGGAAAGAAGATACCACCCAGAACAAGCTCGATGATTCATAACTGGGCCGGGCCATAGAGGTACAATAGTAATACAATCCAAACTCAAGTGAATAACTGCCCTACTGCACCTTTAACACCTTTTAACCACTCACTAAATATACATTCCGTGATGAGAAAGTGTCTACAATATAGATACTACTCCAAAGTCAGACATTAACTTGAAGAACCATCACTGTTGACATTAATTTAAAGTGAATGCAAAGGACAACTGAGGTTGCCAAAACAACAGACTTTTTCTTTTACAGAGAAAAACACCATGGCTAAGTCTATTAAAATTGACATCAAACAAATAGCTAATCAATATATAATGAATCACTCAGTGCTCAATGCTCACTGGTGTGAGGAGGCACAGAAATCATTAACCAGAGAAAAGTCTTTTCTGGTGTCATGCTGCCACCTGGTGGCCAGTTGAGGTAATTGTTTCAGTGCTGTAACCATGCTGGTTCTTGAAATTACCCCCTACTATAAAGGGTCAAATCCCATTATCTGGCACCTGCGAGCATATTTTATTTATATGGGCTCAATATGCACCCCACTGTCTTGTATCTCCTCTCTCAAATCATTTTCTATATGGCTATTACATAATTAAAATGATCCTGTGGTTCAGAGCAATAATGTAGTTCATATATTATAAACATTTATATTAAATGAAAGACACTTATCAAGGGCGTAGCCGGGAGAACATCAGCAAAATGTTCTCTTTATGTAGCACAAATAACATATAAACTGTACTTCATTCATGAACTATAAGTGAGATTCAAACTTCAATTAAAGCACATTCCTACTACAGCCTTCAGTCTTTCCATGTTAGCACAACTTAACTCGGTCATTTCACTTTCCCAATATCTTTAGCTGAGACAGCAGCGTCTTATCATTCAGTAAAAATGATCTCACTCCGTGTTCTCATTGTCCTGCTGGCAGTGTGTGTCTGCAGTGTAAAAGAGACACAATGGAATGAATAATGAAAGAAAACATTACTGAGTGGTTTCACTTTAAATGCATGAGACGAATGACTTGGATTAAAAACGAGAACAATGAAAATGCCTTTATTAGGTGACACCAACAAATAGTATATTTAATTTAATATTTTTTTCATTAAATTACAAAGTGCTGGAAATTTACAAATACACGGGATTATCCACATCAACACTGTTTCTTAATATTAAAAATTAGGATCGTGGATAAGCAAGAACCATAATGAAATGGGAAAAATTAAATGTAACACGTTTTAAAACACATCCTCCACTTGAACTGTCTGAACAATCCTCATCAAAATATGAACTATGACAGACACTTCCGCCAGTAATCACATTACTAAGCTAAAGCCATATTACTTGATAATGAGGGTTTATATTTTTACATTCAATATTGAAATTGATTCAAGTGTAATTATGACATTCAAGTCTAAATGTTTATGTAAAAAGTTTATGTAAAAAAACAAAAAAAAACAACAAAAAACCCTTTTCATTAATTTTTTACAAGTTCATATAAACTACAGATCATCAAGACAATGTTGCTTCACACTATGTAAAATAATATCAATAAATGCGTCTGCAGTTGGTATAAGGTTTTATGTGTGTGAGAAACACAAAAGTGGTTTACTACTGCAGTAGTGATGATATGCTGAAGTGACAGTAGAGGGTAAATTGTAATCATCATCATCATTATCATGATCATGATCATGATTATCATTATCATCGTCATCACACCAGGGTTTCTGTGAGAGCGTCTGGATTTTCTTTAGACATCATCTGCCACACGTGCCATCTCTCATTTTGCCAGTTTGTGGTTTCGTGTCTCTTTTGTTCTCCAGGCCCAGAGGCGTGTGTCCTGTCTGCAGTCTGGAGGGCAGGGCTCTGCTGGGACAGCTGTGGGCTCTGGGAGTGAGGCGTATGCGTGAAGAGGGAGGGTGTGGAGTGAGAAATACGAGTCTCTCTTAGTGGTCCGGAGCAGCAAAGGGGAGACAAACTCTCAGTCCTGACCTTAAGTAATGGACACGCAGGGCATCCTGTCCTTTGTGCTAAGTTGTCTGAGCTCATGGCTCCTGATTGGCTGCTCATCACCTGATGCAATGATGATTCCGGCTGTCTCTGCTCTCTCTGGTCATGAGGACCACTGCTGCTGCGAGTCACCGGGAGGTGTGGCCTGCTCTCCACAACGCCCAATGACGATTGTGTTGTTCTGACGGGCAGCTTGTTGTTACCTTGGTGACTGCTCAGCCCCTCCGACGATCCGTAAGAGTCGCACTCCGACGTGTCTCCAAGGGAGCCTGGGCGGAAACTATTCATTAACATCTTGCATTCATTTCATAACCCAGGACCATCTGGTGCAAAGTGTAAATGGATTCTCTTACCAGTGATCTGATGGCCGGTGAAATCCTTCCTGAACAGTTCATGCCAGGTGTCCCAGAAACTGTCAGAGGAGGCCTCTAACACAAACAAAGAAATTACCATGGTTGGTTCGCTACATCATTATATCAATAAAACATTGGACAGAAACAAAACCACGCCCCTTTTTAGACTTGTTTCTGTTTCTCTTTGGCTTCAGTAAAGCTGCTAACAGCAAAAATATTGATGATATCGATTGCCCTGAAAAGATTTCATATCAGTGACTATATAAGATATTTAGACAAAAGAAAAAGAAAAAAAACTGTATGTAGAGTAGAATGTAAACGTAATAATTGCTGAACTTGGTATTATTATTAAAACCACTTTTTTTTTTTTTTTAATGAGATCATCAAACAGCTTTTAAAATAATGGAGCACTTAAACAGATTGTATGACTGTAAGGACACAATTGACACCTATTCAAAACTTATTTCAACATTTTTAGGAATGTAGTTATGAGAACAGAGGCCACAGCCAATCAGCTGCTCAGATGAACCCAATACGGGGAAAGTGAGAAGCAGCAGCTGGTTCTGTGTTTAGAAGACATTTGCAACTCAACTTTTGCAAATGTTTTTAGACACTCACATTTAAAAACATACACATGAAGATGTGTAGAACGCATATGTTTATCAAGTTTAACAAGCATCAACTTTTGAACAAAATTAACTGAACTATTTGTCTGTTTAGTTTTTCTTTACCAACTGCAGTTACAGATGAAAGAGTTGAATCTTATTGAGAAAGTAAACAACAATTTGTCTTCCATAAATTTTAACTAAAATATGAAGGGGGAGATAGTTCGTAGTACAATAGGCTAAACTAAGGTTTGTTTACCTTTGTCAGTAGACAGCGTGGGGGATGTGCTGCCAGAGCCATCTTTTGAGTGACCGCTGCCTTTGTAATTCTCAGAAAATCCGGGGTGTCCGTCTGAAAAAGGACTGTTATCCTCTGTGTATTGACAGAGCAGCCGATTTGACAGGACAGGGGAGTTATTGTCGTAGGGAGACACTTCTCCACTGGAAGCTTTGAGAGATTCATTGGATGAGCATCTCTCAGGAAGCGCGAAGGCCTCCTCTGCTCGTATGAGCCCAGTACTTCTGTAGAAACAAACAAGATATGTTACATATTCAGCTTCATCGGACATGTTCAAGGTTTGATTTCTTAAAACGTTCTATTTTTTGGGTGATCAACAAAATGCAACTTGCAATTCATTTTTCTTTTTTTTATTTTCTTTTTTACAAATGGTGGCAGCATGATTGTTTAGCATACATGATAAGGATATGGCAAGTGGACCAATTACAACCATTCCTGTCTGCGTTGCATTTAAAGCATTATGAAAACAGCTGCACACATTTGCTCTGAGAAACAAAGCGTTTCAGAACCTATAACTCACTTGCAACATACAAAAAAAAAAAAAAAAAAAAAAAAAAACACAAAAACAAAA